>OY821519.1:22135535-22300535 GCA_963682025.1 Cordilura impudica | reverse complement strand
AATAAATATTTTTATATTAACAGAGCCCCTGCAGTTGATTGCTATCAGAGATACGCTTTCTGTTTGATTTTAAGAAAGTGCTATAAAAAATCTTTAATTACTAGATGTTTACACATCTCCCCTGCGATTGGAAAGGTACTTTTTAAGAAAATATTTTTTTAAAACAAATATACTTACTTTTTAACAAAAGGTAGTTTTTTAACAAAAGATACTATTTTAACAAAAGGTTCTTTTTTAATAAAGATCCTTTTTTTAGAAAATAATCTTTTTAAGAAATGTACTTTTTAACAAAAAGTACTTTTTAAGAAAAGATACTTCTTTAAGAAAAGTTTTTTTTCCTTTTACAAAAAAAAAAATATTAATAATATATATTAATAAATTATATATAATAATAATAATAATAATAATTATATATAATAAATTGTATTTTATTGAATTAACTTATTAACAAAATGTAGTTTTTTAACAAAGGGTACTTTTTTAACAAAAGGTACTTTTTAATAAAAAAGGTAATTTTTTAAGGAAAGTTGCTTTTTTAAAAAAAGATACTCTTTTAAGAAAAGTTACTTCTTTTAGGAAAAAGCACTTTTTAAGAAAAATAACTTTTTAAGAGAGGTACTTTTTTAAGAAAAGGTACTTTAGAAAAAAGAAATGTTTTTTAAGCAGGGTGCTCTTTCAAAAAGTATTCTTTACTGTTTACAAATTCACTTTTTTTACCAAGCGTAATTTTTAAAAAAAAAATTTTTTTTGCAAGAAAATGTAATTTAAAAAAATATACTTTTTAAGCAACTTTTTTATATATACTTTTGTAAAATAGGTATTTTCTTAAAAAAATGTACTCATTAAAATAATGTTTCTTGAAAAAACCTACTTCTGAAAAAAATATTTTTTTAAAATACTTCGTTAAGAAAAGGTACTTTTTTAAGAAAAATTTAATGTTTTCAGAAAAATCACTTAAAAGAAACATCTTTTTTAAGAAAAATTACTTATTAAGAAAAATAACTTATTTAAGAAAATCTATTTTTTAGAAGAGGAACTTTTCTAAAAAAGGTACTTTTTTAAGAAAAGGTATTTTTTTTTTAAGAAAATGTACCTAAGCAAAAAGAATATTTTTTTAAACAGGGGTCTTGTTAAAAAAGTACTTAAAAGAATATTGTTTAAAAATTCACTTTTTAAGAAAGGATAATTTTTTAAGAAAAGATTTTTTTTTCAAAAAATTGGTACATTTTTAAGAAAATGCATGTTTAACAAAAATATACCTTTTTAGAAGAGGTCTTTTTAAGGTACTTTTTTTTAAATATACTTTTTTAAAAAAAATATACTTTTGTAAAAAAAGTACTTTCTTAAAAAAAAAACACTTCTTGAAAAAAAAACACTTTTTTGAAAAACCCTACTTTTTTAATTAAAGTACTTTTTTAAAAATATACTTGTCCAAGAAAAGGCAATGTTTTTAAGAATATTTATTTTTATAAAAAATACCTTTTAAATACAAAAATAGCTTTTAAGAAAAATTACATTTTCAAAGGGTACTCTTTTAAAAAAAGGTATTTTAAAAAATCCCTTTTAAAAAATTACTTTGTAAAAATGAACTTTGTTTAAAAAATCATTTAAATTTTTTTTTGTAAGAAAAGTTATTTTTTAAGAAAAGGTACATTTTAAGAAAAGTTATTTTTTAAGAAAAGGTACTTTTTTAAGAAAAGGTTATTTTTTTTTATGAAAAAGTACTTTTTTAAGAAAAGGTACTTGTTTAAGAAAGGGTACTTTTTTAAGAAAAGGTACTTTTTTAAAAAAATTTACTTTTTTAAGAAAAGGTACCTTTAGAAAGGGGAACTTTCCAAAAATGTTAAAATAATTCACGTTTTTAAGAAGATGTACTTTTTAAGAAAGGATAGCTTTTTTAAAAAATTACTTTCTTTTAAGAAAATTTATTTTTATAAGAAAAGCCATATTTTCTAGAAAAAGTAAATTTTTAAGAAAATATACTTTTTTTTTAAAAGGTATATTAAAAACCCTTTTTTTAAATTTACTTTTTAAAATGAACTTTGTTGTGAAAAATTAATTGGTTAAGAAAAGATGCTTATCAAAAAATACTTTTAAAAAAAGGTTATTTTTTAAGAAAAAGGTTCTTATTTAAGAAAAAGGAACTTTATTATGAAAAAGTTACTTTTTTAAAAAAAGGTTAGTTGTTTGAGCAAATGTACTTTTTTAAGAAAACTTATTTTTTTGAAAACATACTTTTTTAAGAAAAGGTACTTTTTAAAAAAGGACCTTTTTTAAGAAAAGGTTTTTTCTAAAAAAAGTGTATTTTTTAAAACCAGGTACTTTTTTAACTAAAGGTACATTTTTATGAAAATATATTTTTTTCTAAAAAAGGGTACCCTTTAAATAATGTGCTTTAAAAATACTTTTTTAAACAAGATAATTTTTCAAAAATGCACTTTTTGAGAGAGGGAACTTTTTTGGTTAAAAAATATGCTTTGTTAATAAGAAGTAATATTTTTAAGGAGAGGTCCATTTTTTGAGATAAAGTACTTTTTTAATAGTAATAAAAACTACTTTTTTTAGAAAAGGTAAATTCTTAAGGAAATGTAAATTTTTTTAGAAAATGTACTTTTTTAAAAAAGATATTTTGAAACAAATTTTTTCTGAAAACAAGATACTTTTAACCAAATAGTACCTTTTTAATAAAAGTTATATTTTTAAGAAAATATATTTTTTTTAAAAAATGGTACTCTTTTAAAACATGTACTCTTTTAAAAAAGGAACTTTGAAAATACTTTTTTAAAAAAGACAAAATTCACTTTTTTTTAGAAATGGTAATTACTTAAGAATAGTTGTGTGTGCATGTTAAATTTATTCGGTGCAAGTTATTATATCAATACCTAGAGTGATAATTTTATTAAAATGAATATTAATGATACGGCGTTCCAGAGACAGTGAGTCAGTGATGAGTGTTACTAAATATAAGAAACCCGAACCTTAACGGACACTTGTTTTTGTTTTAGGGCGTCATCAAATCGGTTCTGATCATCTTTTATTGAGCTAAAGCTTATTTTTCTATACCAACAATGACAGCTCATAAAAAAAAGTGCGCCTTCGAGTTGCACTTTGCTCTAATTTGTGTGTTTTTTGTTGTTATTTTTCATACTTTTTAGATTAAAATTAGAATGAACATTAATTATAATCAGACACGCATACTAGAGCAAAAACAGCGAATTTACAATTTGTTGGTTGCTTTTGAGTAACCTCATCAGCCAACAACGGCTGACAATTGTTTTCACGCACCGTCAAACGTTCGTATTCGGAAAGTGTTGAATTGGTGCGTTTCAAAGCAAAAAAACTTAACATGATGTCATCTTCTTGTTTTTAATTTAAAACAAATACTAAATTTTTAACTAAAATAATATTTAAGTAAATTTTTATGGACACCAAATTTTGTGTATGGTTCTTTTTGATTTCTTAAAAAAACAAAATAAAAATTTCAATTAATTTCGCGGTATTTGATTCCTTGACATGCAACGTGTGTTCGACATATGAAGAAATTTGTTTAAAAATATTTCAAAAATACAAACAAATAAAATATTAAATTATTGCATTATTTGTGAATTTGTGAAAATCTTTCATTGATGGCTGGCAACGAGCGGATGGCTCATATCTACAAATATAATTTTGTATAAATTTGTTTGTTTTAAGTTTGCGGCTGAATGAGCGACAGTTGCAGATACTCGTAGAATGTCGATTTTTGTTATTTGTACGTGCTTTTTTACAATAATTTCACTTTTTTTTTCTCTCTTCATACACTCGTATTATTCATTAATTTTCATGTCATAAGAAACAAATGAAACAAATAATATTATGAAGCCTTGATTAGTAATAATTTTTACAGTTATTCACTTGACATTTTATTGTTAAATTAATTTAATTATAGAGATGATTTAATGCTTTTTGTTTCTTTTGAATTTGTATAGAGTAATATATTATTTTTTTTTTATAATGAAGGCCGTTTCAAATTTTTACAAAATAAACTGGAATGATTTGAATGACGAAGTTTGCTAGATTTTAGGAAATGGGCCCTCATCTGATCGATCTGAAACTTTATCCATAGAGTTGTGGCCAAAGATTAATTTTAAGATAGTGACACACAGTCACGCATAGTCACACACAGACCCGAAGTGATTTAAACCCATTTCCCCTCATCCAATCAATCTGAAACTTGGTTTATAGGCTTGTTGTGACCAAAGATTGATTTTAAAATAGTCACGCAAAGTCACGCACATTCACGGAGAGATTCAAAACTCATATGCATAAGGAGAGAAAGGGTTTTAATAAAAACTTTGTTTTTATGGGTTAGATTATTTTAACCTAAAAAAATGGACAGTTGCATTGAATAAAATTAAAATGTGTCAACTTAGACAATTTTATCAAACTTTTTTTGACTTCATAAATTCTCTTTCTTAACATTTTTATAGATAATGTTATAAAAACTAAACATAATTTGATAGCTTTTCTGTCTCAAAATGCACAAAAATTTAATAAATTTATTTTCAATTTAAAAAACAATCTTACATTTTTTCTTTTAAATTTATGAGAATGTAGTTATTTTCAGATCAAATACACATGTGGGTCGCTAGAGTTGTCATACATATGTATGTAATATATATAGACAGTATTAAAAACAATCTTTAAATTTTATAAACAATTTGACATTAAGGAAATAAAAATTAATTGGCTTCGTGAGCTTTAAAAGCTAATAAATATAAACTAAATTTATTTACATTTGGAATTTGAAAATGAAATGGAACAACAGTTTTTAAGAAAATAATGAATGAAGGACAAATGTGGTTATTTTCAAACATGTGTTGTAAGAAAACTATTTCTTCAACTATTTTTGGATTTTTTTTATCTAAACATTTTAATTGAAACCGTTAGTCCATTATTATTTAAGATATTTTTTTATTATTTTATGATATCTTAATAAAATTCATTCAATTCACATCAGTAAATGATTAGAACAATTTAAGCTATCTTGATCTAAGTTTTGTAACACATTCACTGTTATTGTATAGAATTGAGCCATTAATTAAATAATTAATTAACAAACAATTGTAAATTCCATAAGCGTTTACTAAGTATTTCACAGCCTTAAATGGTTAAACATACAGATGTTTTTGGAATGTGCTAAATATTTGCTGGTTTTCATTATTATTTTTTTGTCTTTCAACATTTTTGTTTACGAAAAAAATTGTTAAATTATAAAATTAGACCTTATATGTCTGAAGCACGTAATGAAAGTATTTAAAAAACCATTTGGGCGGCTTAACACCTTTGATTTTATTAAAATTGTATGTAAACTAAATACGAGTATATTTTTTAAAATATATAATTCATATTTTTATTTATGGATTTTTCAAAAATGATAAAAAATTTGTATAGCAACGTAAGGGTGGGTGATTGTGTTTTTTATGATGCAAAATTTGTTGGTGTCTAAAGTTATTTGTTACCAAAAAAAAAAAATGTTTGCAAATGATCCTAACAACCAACAAGTGTAACTTTTATGATGCTAAATAGTTTTTGTGTCTTAAGTATTTTATTACCATATTTTATTAAAATAAAAACCAGTCAATAAAAACAATTGTAAATAATTTCAACGTAAATCACAAAAAAAATGGCCAATAAAATTTTAAAATATTTGACAATTGTAAACAATTTGCAACGTAAGTCATAAAAAAGGGTCAATAAAATTTTAATAAATTTGGTTGAAACAATTGTCGTCGTTTTTATCGGGGTGTATCAGATCGCGAATTGATGTTTCAATTTTTCGCAGTACACGAGCCAGAACACGAATTTAAAATATAACTGAACTCTAACCTGTTTATTGTACATGTTCTATTTTTTCTTAGTACACGAGCCAGAACATGACTTAAAATATAACTGAACTCGAACCTGTTTATTGTACATGTTCTGTTTTTTCTTAGTACACGAGCCAGAACATGACTTAAAATATAACTGAACGCGAACCTGTTTATTGTACATGTTCTGTTTTTTTTTTCAGTACACGTACCAGAACACGAACTTCAAATAAAGCAACACTCCAATATGTGTGGTTTATGTGTGATCGAAACAAAAAGTACGTGATACAAAAATGTTCGTGTAAATAACGAAATATTAAAACGAACACAGTCATGATTGTGTTGGGCACCGTAGAAAATTTAGAAACGTAGAAAATTATGAAATTAAAGATATGTGTTGGCTGCTTTTGAACAGAACAATGTGTGTTTCATGTGTGTATTTTCTGAACCTTGGTAAATCTGCAAATCGGTTAATAAGAAATACCTTTCAAATAATATACGTCTGGTCAAAGTCGGGATAAAAATGTTGAACAAAACATCGGTCACAAGAAATCGCCTAGCCTATTAATATTATGGATGAATAGAAATTTAAAGGTTTTCTAGAATTTTGAACAATGAAGTTTTCTTCCCGTACTTTATTTTTGTGTTTTAAACGAAACAAATTTATCGATCTTGTTAACATCATCAGATTGCTACGAGTAAAAGTAATTTTTATAAGATTAAAATTTTTGTGCCATCACCAAATTAATGAATTAATTTCACTAAATAAATATTTGTTTTTATAAAATAACGAAATTCTCTTTTGTGAAATAAATGAAGTTCTTTTTTAAAATTAATAAATTATTTTCATAAAATTAATGAATTAATTAAATTTTATTGAATATTAAATTTTCGAAATTAAATAAAAATACAGCAAAATTATTGGAATTTTTGTTATTAGAATAATTTTAATTTAATTTTCTAAATTCGATTTTTTAAAGTTTAAATTTTGGACTTTAAGCTACAAGAAATTAAAGTTTCATTAAATAAAGGATTTATTTTCACAAAATCGTATATTTTCAATAATTAATAATTAATAATTAATAATTAATAATTAATAACTAATAATTAATAATTAATAATTAATAATTAATAATTAATAATTAATAATTAATAATTAATAATTAATAATTAATAATTAATAATTAATAATTAATAATTAATAATTAATAATTAATAATTAATAATTAATAATTAATAATTAATAATTAATAATTAATAATTAATAATTAATAATTAATAATTAATAATTAATAATTATTAATTAATAATTAATAATTAATAATTAATAATTAATAATTAATAATTAATAATTAATAATTAATAATTAATAATTAATAATTATTAATTAATAATTAATAATTAATAATTAATAATTAATAATTAATAATTAATAATTAATAATTAATAATTAATAATTAATAATTAATAATTAATAATTAATAATTAATAATTAATAATTAATAATTAATAATTAATAATTAATAATTAATAATTAATAATTAATAATTAATAATTAATAATTAATAATTAATAATTAATAATTAATAATTAATAATTAATAATTAATAATTAATAATTAATAATTAATAATTAATAATTAATAATTAATAATTAATAATTAATAATTAATAATTAATAATTAATAATTAATAATTAATAATTAATAATTAATAATTAATAATTAATAATTAATAATTAATAATTAATAATTAATAATTAATAATTAATAATTAATAATTAATAATTAATAAATAATAATTAATAATTAATAATTAATAATATGTTTTAATGTTTTTATAATATGATAGAATTTTTTTTAGAAACTATTTTTTAGAAATAATTATAAAATAAATTAATTACATGAAAAAATAATTTTCATAAAAAAAATATTTTTTTTTTATAAAATTAATGAATTATACTAATAGAACTAGAAGAAATTATTTCGTATATTCGTTTTTTAAGTTCTAAATTTTTAGAAACATATTATAAGCACAGGAGTTTTCTTTTTAATGCAGCAAATACAAATTTCATTAAATTAATAACATACTTAAGTTAAATTAATTAAATTTTTGATCAAATTATTTCATTATTTTCATAAATTAATATGTAGTTTTGATCAAATTAGAAAATTACTTTCATAAAATTAATTTTCATATAATAAATATATTTTTTTTTATAAAAAAAAATGAATTTTTTCATAAATTAAAATAATGAAGAGTTGAATGTTATAAGTTTGTTTTTTACAGTTCCAAATATTAGGCATTTAATCGATATGCACAAAGAATTTTACATTAAAATTCAAGTAATGAAAATTTCATTAATTTCAAGACATATTTTCATCAATTTGAAGAATCAATTCCTTTATCATATTTAGTAACTTAATATTCATTCAATTAATGATATATTATTTATACAATTTATAAATAGTTATTTATAATTTTGAGAGTAATTTTTTAATTTAATCAAAACTTTACATTAGTTTGTGAAAATAATTCGATTATAATCTTTTATGAAATTAATTAATTATTTTCATAAAATTAGTTAATTGGTTTCAAGAAGTTAGTGTAATATTTCATTTCAATTTGATTTTAATACAGCAAATACAAATTTTATTAATATAATGAATTATTTTAAGAAAATAAAATAACTTTGAAATACATTTAAAATTGCTTTATATTATTTTAAAAAATTAATCAGTTTTTTCACTTTATTAATGACTTATCTTCATAAAATTATTCATTACTTTCATAAAATAATGTATAGTATTGAATAGAATTATTTTATAAAATTAATAAATTTTGTTTTTATTAAACTAATGAACTATTTTATTAAATTTAATTAAATTTTTTCATAAAATTATCGAACTATTTTCAAAAACTAATGTAAAGTTTTGGTTAAATTAAAAAATTACTCTCAAAATTATTTTATAGAATTAATGATTTTTTTGTTCATTTAATTAATGGCATATTTTCGTAAATTTAATGAATTATTTTATTAAGATTAATTACATTTTTTCATAAAACTATTGAATTATATTCATAAAATTATGTTTTATTTTAATAAAATTAGAAAATTTCTTTCATAAAATTAATTTTCCAAAAAATTAATTATTTTATAAAATTAAAACATTTTTGCCTTTGTAAGTAATGACATATATTTATATATAGTTAATGAATTATTTTTTAAGAATTTATTTATTACACCAAAAATTTTTCATTTAATTTTGTTATTTCTTAGAACAATTAGTAATTTTAATAAAGTCAATAAATTAATTCCACAAAAGTAATGTGTTATTGTTATAAAATTTATTTATTTGTATATATACCAAAAAAGTTTAACTTTAATTCAGTTAACAAAAATAAATACTTCAAAAAATTTTAATAGAATTTAAAACTAACCAAAAGTTTAATTCTGAATTGGGAATCATATAAAAAAGTTTCCTAAATTTAATGATTTTTTTTTAAATATAAATTTTTTTTCTTAATTAAAAATTTCGTATATTTTATGATTTTTTTTATGCAAAACATTTTATAAATTCTATAAACATATATCACATATAAATATTCCCATCTATATTTATTTATACTACCAGATTCCAGCCCTCGTAATTCGAGCGCAAATTCTAGGAAATTTTATTTTTCATTAAATATAGACCGTAAAAGTTACTAATCAATTATAGCCAATTCACAAATCAACACAAAAACAAACTCATTTTTATTACAAACACATTAACAAATTAATCCCAATATGCATTGAAATATTATTTCTCCAATGTTGGAGAAAAGTTAAGTTCTCAAATTGATATCCAATGTAATTCTCAACTTGAGTTGAACAATTTTTCTCCTTGTTTGCTTTCAACTTAACATCAAGTTGAGACTTAACATTTTTTTCAATCTTTGAGAAATATTTTAACTCTCAATTGGATATTCAACAATTTTCTCCACTTGAGACCAAACACTTTTTCAACTTGAATACGATTTTGTTAAGTTTGAGATATTATTTAAATATATCGTAAATAATAAATTAAATTAAAAAATGCCAAAAAAGTACAAATAATTAATTGATATATTTTAATTATTTCTACTTTTTGTCGAATTTTTTAATTTAAATCCTTATATATGACTTATTTAATATTAATATTCATAAAATGTACAAATAATTAATTCATTTATTTTTAATTCTAAATTTGTAAAAATATTAACATGTACATAATAATTTTAAATATGTAATGAAATTAAATTGAAACATTAAAAAAAGTACATTGTTTTCATTTCTAAAATTAGTATAATTTTTTTAATATGGCAATTCCGTACCTTCATTTGATACCGATTGGAGAAATATCTTTGCTATCAAGTTGAGAATCACAAATTTCTCAATTTGTTAACTAAGAAAATCACCATATAAAAAATGTGCCTTTTAAGTTGAGAGGACTATAATCGGACTATTGAGGTGCATTTGAGAATTAACGTTGGAGATTTGAGAAATGAATTTGATAGCAAACAAAAATTTTTATTGGGATAGCATTGTATAATTTTATGTTTGTGTTAGTAGCAATTTAAATGCAATTTACTCAAAATAAAGGAAAAAATTAAAAAATCTGTAAATCTGCAAATCGGCTAAAAAGAAACACCTTTCAAATAACATACATTTGGCCAAAATCGGGATAAAACAAAACATCAGTCACAAGAAATCGCCTAGCCTATTAATATTGTAGATATCTATTTATGTAAAAATTTATTAATATGAACTAATAAGTTAACTTAGGAATACTTTTTGTATGGAAATATATCCTATAATTAAAATTATTTTTATTCTTGTTCAATTCCTTTTCAATAATAGAAAATGTATTTATTTTCCCTTTGAAATATAAGAGAAATATGTAGTTTTTTTCACAAATAAACTCATTCCCTATTCAAACCAAAGACTTAGTATTTATTATTGGTTCGAATAATGTTCAGATTTTGTTGAATTTGAATTCGTTGATCATTAAAAGAATTTAATATTTTTTCAATCTATCGAAAAATTCTCAACATCAAAGAAAAATTAGTAAAAATTTCGTTGGAAATATTAATGCTATGATATTATCAAATATCACTTTCAATAGGACTTTGAATATAATATCATGCAAATGATTGCCTCAGATTGTAGACAGTATTTATTTATTTTTTGTGTTTTTTACTTATATTAGCAATCTCCTTAAAAGGCTTAGTTGTCAAACCTGTTCATTTAGTCAAGACAGAAAAAAAATTTCTATTACTTTATAAAATTAACATATAAAAAAAATCACTAATATTCATAACTTGGCTAAGACACAATCTAATGATGTCATTATCAAAAGCCGGCTTTAAGCTAAACAAATACAAAAACGTTTAAAATAACCAGTATTATTATTCTTTCATTAACAATTTATGTTAATATTTGTAGCAAAAAATAAAATAATAAAAAAATCAAATAAACATTACAAATATTAATAACAATTGTAGACAAGCAAATTTAGCATGTAAACATGTAACTGTTTGCATGTTGCAAAAAAAAAAGTTATTTATAAATTTATGCTATGCAATTAATTGCTTAAACAAATGTCTATAAATATTTATTAAGAAAAAAATGTGAAAATATTGAAAATTTTTATTTTAACAATTTAATTGGACAAAACTGAAATATTTTCGAAAAATTAACCAAGAATTTTAATTTTTATTATTTTTATCTAAAAAAAAAAAACAGCACGACTTTTCAAGCAAATAAGCATTTGAATCGATTATAATGTCTAAAATTTTAATTTATATTTTTTTAAGCTAAAATAATAAATATGTTTTGAATTTGTTTTTTTTCGATTTTATTGCAGTCAATAACTAATGATTTGTATTTATTTACTTTTCTTTGATGTGATAGGTTGAAAATTTCGCAATATTCTATGGTTCTATTTGTCTGCTCTCAAAGAGATTTGTTAAAGACCTGATATTTTTTTTATAATTTTAAAATAAATCTGTTTAGCAGCTGTCAAAAGAAAGAAAAACACACACAATTTATGAGGCATTTTGAATTTATAATACCCTAAATCACTCTGGTTTCAGGTTGTAATGAGTTTGTGGTCATGTACACTAGAAGATAATGGATTTGTCAAATATCATGGCTTAAGAAAAATTATAGGATTTTCAGCCATTTATATATCATATCCAATCGAAGATATTGAAGAACTCAATTTGCCTATATACATAGATCAAGATTTTATGTAAACCAGTCAAATGTCATGACCAACAAAAATTTTTGTGGTGCTATAGATATTTAAGAAGTCAAATTTTTTTTATAAATCATATTTCATATTTAACCAGTTCGATATCATGTCCAGCCGTATACAATATAGAACTTGTCAAATTTCATGTCTAAAAAATTTTGATGTGGGCTTAAGCGAGTTTTATATCATTTCAATCATAGGTAATGATAATGATAAGTAAAATTTCTCTATATAAATCAATTTTTTTTATTATATGTAGCCAGTCAAATATCATGTCCCTCCATAGATATAGAATTTGTCAAATTTAATGGCAAAGGAAATTTTTTTAATCGTAATCCAGTCAAATACCATGACCAGCTTCAAAAGATATTAGATATTCCTTCGAAGGTATAGTAAAAGTCCAATATTTGGTTGAAGTCAGATTTTGTGTCTAATCGTAAATATGCAAAATTTCATGGCTAGAAAAAATTTGTGTGCTGCAAAGCCAGTCAAATATCCAGCCCAATCGTAAATATTGAATATGTCACGTTCAAGGCTAAGCAAATTTTTGAAATATGTCAAATTTCACGTTAATTTAAGCCAGATAAATAACATGTCCCGTCGTAAACAAAGTTAAAAAAATCAATAAAACATCCATTTTTTTATTTTGAGCCATAAACATTACAAATTATAAAGTTTAACCCTTTCGCAGTTGCTGTTTAAAAATGACTGACAGCTGGTGCCAGAGGGTTAACAAAAAGTAGAATATACTCGAATGTCAATCACATTTGTTTGTAATTTGTAATTGCTTCAAATAAATCTAGTCGAACAAGATTTCTAAATTACTTCTATAAATCTCTTGTAGGCATATTACTAAATCTAAAGACATCATCGGAAATGTGTCAGTATAATTAGATGAATAAAAAAACTATAAAAGTTTTTTCCGTTTCTTTTTGCTGGTTTTTTTTTTATACACATCAACATCATTCAAAACAATATCATGAAGCAGAGTTTTAAAAGAAATGATTCCTTTATTAGAATTTTGATTTAATTTTAAGGCAAACTAGCTTAATTGCTTCGAATTGTTCTGAAAATTTATTACCGGAACAATTTTCTTAAACAAATTTTTTATCTTACAGAAAGTATTTCATACACGAATAATTCGAGGTCTTCAACTGAAATTATTATTTTCATGATACTAATGATTTTATTTTTCATAAATACAAAAATTTAGAAATAATGAAACTTTTTATAAAACTCATGGCTTTTTAGGAATACATTTATTGAAATAAAACAGCAGATTTTATTATAAAAATATTTCTAAAATTTTCCTTAGCATAATAAAAATTCTTGTAAAAAAAAAAAAATATATAAAATGTACGAACTTTTTCGTTAACAAATTTATAAAAAAATTTTCAGAAATTTTGTAAAAATAATTAATTTATTTTATGAAAATAATTCATTTATTTAATCAATGCAATTAATTAATTTTAAGACAATAAATGATTAAGATTATGAAAATAATTCATTAAATATCCGACGAGTTAAGCTGCTTATAAATTAATATTGGTTTGTGTATACCAAAAAATTGTAAATAACTAAAGCGAAATGAAATACTTTCTTAATTTTATAAAAATTTTTGATAATTTAATAAAAATTATTTATTAATATTATGAAAATTATTCTTTAATATTTCGAATGTAATTAATAATTAAACGAGAATAATAAATAATTTAATGAAATTATTTCAATAATTTTACGAAAATAGTTCAATTATATTACAAAAAGAACATAATTAAACATTTCTTTAAATAATTAATTAATTTTGTGAAAATAATTTATCACTTTTATGAAAGTAATTTACTAGTTTAACAAAAACTATTAATACACTTTTTTATGGAAATTATTAATAAATTTTATAAAAAAACTAATAAATTTTTTTATATACAAAATTGTTAATAATTTTTTTAAATAATTTTATGAAAACAATTTTATGAAAATTATTAATACATTTTTTTTATAGAAATTATTAAAAAATTGTAAAAAAAAATTGGATAATTCTATATAAATAATTTATTAATTTTATGAAAATAATTAATAATTTTTATAAAAATAATTCATTTTTTTATGAAAATTATTCATTATTTAATGAAAATATTTCAATAATTTTATGAAGATAATAGCATTAACTTCATGAAAATACTTTATTAATTTTTGAAAACAATACAGAACTTACAAAAAAATTTATTTATGTGTTGCCAAGATTGGGAAATGAAAATACCGAAAAACTGAAATGAATCTCTTTATTAATTATCTTCATCAAATTAATGAAAATATTTCATTAATAGAATGAAAATTATTAATTAATTCAAATAAAATAATTAATTAATTTTATGTTAAAAATTCATTATTTAAAAAAAAAAGATTTATTTATAACAAATTTTATGTAAATAATTTTTTTCTTTAACGAAAATCAATGATATCTCTCAAAATAATTCATTAATTTAGTGAACGTATTTGACTGACTTTAAATGGGAGTTTGATTGAGTTTATCCACAATTTGGGAATAGAATTAGAAAAAAAAATATCATGTCAGTTCGATCACAGGGGAGATGTGTAAACATATGGTAATTAAGATTTTTTAGGGCCCTTTTTTAAAATCAAACAGAAAGCTCTATGCATCACTTATAGCAAACAACTGCAGGGACGAGGCTAATATAAAAATGTTTAATATTATTTATTATTTCAACTGGTTCATTTTTAATTTTTAATTTTTAATTTTTAATTTTTAATTTTTAATTTTTAATTTTTAATTTTTAATTTTTAATTTTTAATTTTTAATTTTTAATTTTTAATTTTTAATTTTTAATTTTTAATTTTTAATTTTTAATTTTTAATTTTTAATTTTTAATTTTTAATTTTTAATTTTTAATTTTTAATTTTTAATTTTTAATTTTTAATTTTTAATTTTTAATTTTTAATTTTTAATTTTTAATTTTTAATTTTTAATTTTTAATTTTTAATTTTTAATTTTTAATTTTTAATTTTTAATTTTTAATTTTTAATTTTTAATTTTTAATTTTTAATTTTTAATTTTTAATTTTTAATTTTTAATTTTTAATTTTTAATTTTTAATTTTTAATTTTTAATTTTTAATTTTTAATTTTTAATTTTTAATTTTTAATTTTTAATTTTTAATTTTTAATTTTTAATTTTTAATTTTTAATTTTTAATTTTTAATTTTTAATTTTTAATTTTTAATTTTTAATTTTTAATTTTTAATTTTTAATTTTTAATTTTTAATTTTTAATTTTTAATTTTTAATTTTTAATTTTTAATTTTTAATTTTTAATTTTTAATTTTTAATTTTTAATTTTTAATTTTTAATTTTTAATTTTTAATTTTTAATTTTTAATTTTTAATTTTTAATTTTTAATTTTTAATTTTTAATTTTTAATTTTTAATTTTTAATTTTTAATTTTTAATTTTTAATTTTTAATTTTTAATTTTTAATTTTTAATTTTTAATTTTTAATTTTTAATTTTTAATTTTTAATTTTTAATTTTTAATTTTTAATTTTTAATTTTTAATTTTTAATTTTTAATTTTTAATTTTTAATTTTTAATTTTTAATTTTTAATTTTTAATTTTTAATTTTTAATTTTTAATTTTTAATTTTTAATTTTTAATTTTTAATTTTTAATTTTTAATTTTTAATTTTTAATTTTTAATTTTTAATTTTTAATTTTTAATTTTTAATTTTTAATTTTTAATTTTTAATTTTTAATTTTTAATTTTTAATTTTTAATTTTTAATTTTTAATTTTTAATTTTTAATTTTTAATTTTTAATTTTTAATTTTTAATTTTTAATTTTTAATTTTTAATTTTTAATTTTTAATTTTTAATTTTTAATTTTTAATTTTTAATTTTTAATTTTTAATTTTTAATTTTTAATTTTTAATTTTTAATTTTTAATTTTTAATTTTTAATTTTTAATTTTTAATTTTTAATTTTTAATTTTTAATTTTTAATTTTTAATTTTTAATTTTTAATTTTTAATTTTTAATTTTTAATTTTTAATTTTTAATTTTTAATTTTTAATTTTTAATTTTTAATTTTTAATTTTTAATTTTTAATTTTTAATTTTTAATTTTTAATTTTTAATTTTTAATTTTTAATTTTTAATTTTTAATTTTTAATTTTTAATTTTTAATTTTTAATTTTTAATTTTTAATTTTTAATTTTTAATTTTTAATTTTTAATTTTTAATTTTTAATTTTTAATTTTTAATTTTTAATTTTTAATTTTTAATTTTTAATTTTTAATTTTTAATTTTTAATTTTTAATTTTTAATTTTTAATTTTTAATTTTTAATTTTTAATTTTTAATTTTTAATTATTAATTTTTAATTTTTAATTTTTAATTTTTAATTTTTTATTTTTAATTTTTAATTTTTAATTTTTAATTTTTAATTTTTAATTTTTAATTTTTAATTTTTAATTTTTAATTTTTAATTTTTAATTTTTAATTTTTAATTTTTAATTTTTAATTATTTTTAATATTTAATTAAATTTATGGTAAAATTCACTATTTTACTGAAAATAATTCATTTATTTTATAAAAAATTTTATGAATAATTTATTAAAAAAAAAAAAAAAAAATATTTTTAAAATAATTCATTAATTTAATGTAAGTTTTTAAATGAATTTAAATGAGAATTTGTTTAAGTATGTATGTATGTATGTATGTATACCCAAATTAAAATAGAAATAAAAAAAATCAAATTAATTTAATGAAAATAGTTCATTAATTTGATGATTATAATTAATTTTATTAAAAAATTAATCAAAAAAAAAAAACAAATTTTATAGAGATTTAATGAAAATAGTTCATTAATTCCTTAACAAAAATTCATTAATTTCATTAAAAAAATGCATTAAATATATGGCAATATTTTATCATTTTCATAAAAAAAATTGATTTAATCGATTTGTGTAGTTATTTAATAATAATAATTCATTAATTTAATGGAAACAATAAGTTGCTTATATGATAGTAATTAATTATTATTAAGAAAAATTCATTAATTTAATGAAAACAATAAATTAATTTTATGATAATAATTCATTATTGTTATCAAATTAATTCATTAATATCTTTTTTTTTATTTATGTTAAAAATCTATTATTTAAAGGAAAATAGTTTATTTCTTTTACGAAAATAATTAATTGATTTGGGGAAATACTATAAAAATATATAATGGA
This sequence comes from Cordilura impudica, assembly GCA_963682025.1. Classification (NCBI taxonomy): domain Eukaryota; kingdom Metazoa; phylum Arthropoda; class Insecta; order Diptera; family Scathophagidae; genus Cordilura; species Cordilura impudica. The sequence goes on along the minus strand of OY821519.1, from coordinate 22,283,166 downwards.
AATTAAAGTTGTATTGGTAGAATCTACATTGGAAATTCATTCTATATATTTACATATATTTCTGTTATATCTGCTTACTTGATTTAGAAAATTCAATTTATGAAAGTAAACTTGTTTATTGATCGTTTGAAACTAATTTATTAATTTCATATATATAATTTATTTAACTAAAAACATTTCATATTCTTTGTGAAAATAATTTATTTATTTTATGAAAAAAAGAAATAATTAAACGAAATAATACATTAGTTTTATGAAATAAATAAAATTATTTTATGAACTTAATTCATAAATTTAATTTAACTAGCAGACTCCAGCACTCGAAAATCGAGTGCAAATTCTAAGAAATTCTATTTTTTCATTTAATACAGACTCTCAAGTTATGCTTCACAATTCAACTCATTTTAAATCAAGAAAACAAGCTCAAGATATTAAGACAAACACATTAACAAATTTAATAAACACACATAGCACTGTATAATTTTATGTATGTGTTAGTAGCAGCTTTAAACGATCATAACTCCAAAAAAATATTCCAGACGATGAAAATCTGTAAATCTGGGTAAGAGCTGCAAAGAAATACCTTTCAAATGATATATTTTTTGTCAAAATCGGGGTAAAACTGTGAAACCTACATCGGTCACAAGAAATCACCTTGCCTATTAATATTATAGATGAAGGTTCAATGGGCTGAATTTAGTTATTATTTGCGAAAAGGAAATTAATTTAATGTAAATAATTCATTATCACAATTATAGTTAATAAATTTTATTAAAAAATAATTCCATGAAAATAGTTAACTAATTTTATTAAACATATGCAATCATTTCATGAAAATAATTCATTAATTCCATTAAAATATTTATTTAAAGTAATTATTAATTTTATAAAATAAAAAAAAAAATTAATTTAATGAAATAAAAATTAGTTGTATAAAATTAATACAAAATTTTATGAATTTAGTACAATTATTTAATTAAATTAATTATTTTTTTTATTATTGTGAACATTTGGAATTAAAATACAAAAATCAAAATTAATCCCACCAATTCCTTTCAACCTCTGTCATGTGCTCTTCATGTATTTCCTTAAATGTCTAATATGGATTTAACCAGTTCTGTTTGATGCTGTTCTGTTGTTGTTGTTGCTGTTATTATCTGGATGTACTCGTATGTAGTATTTGTTGTGCTAAACCATAAACCAGCTGAATAAAAAGGCCTTTTTCAAATGTTTTAAGTTTGGTATGGCTGTGTCTGTCTACATTTTATGTTTTTGTCTTTTAGAGATTATGAGACCGGCACCGAACATAATACTAAATGTTTGTTTTTGTAGTTTGTGCTTTTCTTCAGGTTTTTTTTTTTTTGCTTTATTGTTTTAGTGATTTTGAACTTAAACTTGAAAATACCGATTACAGCGAGTCAAAGAGAAGATAGAAACGAAAGAAACCAGAAAGCAAAAACAGGCATTACAAAATATAACAACAAATAAGGAATTATTAAGGTTAAAGTTAGCTTTTTGCCACATTATACAATGAACAATCAAACATAAGAATACGAATGTGTTGTGGCTTAAAACAATAGTGGAACCGGATTTCAAGATTGTCATTCATTATGTTTCTTGTTAAAAGGATTGTTGTTTATAACTTTTCTGAAGCGAAGAAAATGTCTATCAAGTGTGACAATATGTTGGAGAAGAATGCTGTATTATAAGGTAGATTTGTTTGTTGTTGTTTTTTAATTAGGGATATACAATTTCTTAAAAAAGGGGAAGCCTGGATATGAGTCATATCAGGGATCAAATATCAACATGCGATTGACTATGGTTAAGAAACAAATGCGCCATCAAGTTTCTATATTTGGAAGAGAATTTGAACTTACTGTAGAATTCTGCGGCTCTGACTTTGAAATGCAAGTAGTGGATGACGTCGTTACTTATGATTTTAAACATATAGGTCGACAGGCGATGTCATTCAAAATATCTAAAATTGACTGGAATTGTTCTATAAAAGCCATAAACGATGGCTTTTAAACCCACAATTCTCATCTAAGTTAAAAAATTTCAATGTAAGTCCCGTTACCTCAAATTACCCACCCATATTTTTAACATTATTATAACAAAAATTGTTTGTCTCAAAGGTGGAAATATGCTAAAATTTTACACATTCCTTAAAGAATGCTATTGCATCAGCAAATTGGAAATTAGGTCAAGGATAATGGTCTACTCTCAGGCAGGCAATCAGGCCTTAGTCCCAAACACAACTGTATAACTGCACTTATTAATGTGTCTGACGAGATTCGTGGGTATATCGAGGATGCTCAAAAGCATTCGATACAGTGAATCAGGAAATACTCTGCATGAAGCTAAGAAATTTTATTTTGGTTTTTCTATTCCTGCACCTCGCCTTATATTGCCTTAATTAGCAAATCGATATTAATACGTTGACGCTAATAATATAATATCAAATGTGCTTCCAGTTCCAGAGGGTATCCCACACGGTTTGATCGTCTGCGGAAAATTTCCAGAAAACAATTTCCCAAATACAATTGCCCGAAAAAACAATTCCCCGAAAACAATTTCCCGAAATTACAATTTCCCGAAAACAATTTCCCGAAAACAATTTCCCGAAATTAAAATTTCCCGAAATTACGAAACTAATTAGATGAGACCCCATCAATATCAGTATATTGTGAGGTCTCTCGGAAAACTCGATATAAAGTGAGAGAATTTAGTACCGACCCCATATGCAATAAGATTTGATATCAATGCACCGTGCCACACTCGATCGAATGCCTAGGAAATATCTAGAGCAACCACTTTACTTTCGTCAAAAATTGTGAATGGATCGACTCCAGCGCTCAGAAAGTAGAGCTAACAGGTGTCCCGTGAAACGATTTCTAAGGAAGCCATACTCTCAATCATTAAGAAGTGAGTTGGCCTCTAGTTAGTTCACGTGATGGAAATTGATCATGCTCTCCAGTATCTTTGAGAGCGCAGATCAGATTGCAATTGGACGGTAATTTTCAGGGTTATTAGCCGCATCCTTTTTAGGGATTGGTTGGACATTAGCAACCTTCCAGCAAGAGGGAAGCAAGCTAATATTAATAACTACATACAATTTTATATTTAGACACGTTAATAACACAGTGAAACAGCCATTCTAAGGGGGATGAGAAATTCCAATTCAGGGTGCAAGTAATAGGCCAGTTTAGTAAAACCTCCAAATGGTTTGGCTATACGATATTTTATATTTTTCTTCCTTAGAAATAGAAAAAAACATCAGAACAACTGTGGAGCGTGTGATGAATATGATTCTTTTTCATTCCAAAGGAAAAATATCAAATTGGCCTGAGAACAACAAACCATTTGAGGTTTTACTATACTGGCCTAGTACTTTCAGCCTGACTTGAAATTTCACACCCCCCGCCAGACAATGGCCCGCAAATATCCACAGTGTAATTTGGAAAGATCAATCCACATATTAAAAACTTAACGGCGTGAATTTTTGCGATTTCTTGAAGATACAATCAAGAGATATATATTTTTTTAATCCGATATCATTTTAAAATCTAAGAAAAAGTAATTCTATAACTCAAATAAAAAGTTTGATCTCCAAAGGACAGGTGAATATTCAATGCAATCGTATTTGGCGCCAACTGAACCTAAATGAACTCAAAAAAGTTATGCCTCTAATACTATCAGAGGGCGATACAAAAACATAAGTATTTGGTAGGTGAACATGAATATTAATAGTCAGAGAGCGACAGAGGGCGATTCAAAAACATATTATTGTGCATGAAAACTGTATGAAAAACCGTAAGTGCCATCTATATGTCACGAAAAAATTTAAAAATGCTTCTGAACATGAATATTAATAGTCAGAGGGCGATTCAAAAACATATTATTGTGCAAGAAATCTGTATAAAAAGGTTAGCTACTTTGCTAAAAAAACAGAGTTGCCAAAAAAGGGCTTGATGTTCACATATGTACTAGAAATGTGATATAGAAGGTACATATATATACTACTTATAATATTTAAACAAAGCTGGGCATTTTAAAAAACTAGTTTTGAAATTTTTCAATAACATTTAAATATTGTTCAAACTTTACTTTGTTTTTTATTGTATGTCAAAAATATTTTTGTTGTTTTAGTTTTAAAAAATTATAAATTAATCAATAATATTAATAGGCTAGGCGATTTCTTGTGACTGATGTTTTGTTCTACCATTTTGTTCCGATTTTGACCAAACGTATATTATTTGAAAGGTATTTCTTTTTAGCCGATTTGCAGATTTACAGATTTTTAAATTTTTTTCCTTTATTTTGACACATACACATACAACACATACAAAAAATTATACATATGCTATGTGTGTGTTTATTAAATTAGCTAATGTGTTTGTTAATGAGTTTGTTATCTTCATTCACAATAATAATAAACCATAAAAGAGTTGGTTTGTGAATTGTCTATGTTGAAAAATAAAGCTGCCTAGAAATTGCACTCGAATTTCGAGCGCTAGAATCTGCTAGTATTATCAAATACTGTTCATTTATTAAATATTATATTTTGCTAATCCTTTACTTTAAATACAGGACCCTTATACCCAGTTTTTAAGATATCAGTTAAACCTAGTTTTGTTAAACCCAGAATTTATTCATCAATTCCTTTATGTATTTGGACATGTCTGAAAAAATTAATTCTCGGTTTAACTAAACTAAGTTTAACTGACATCTCAAAAACTGGGCCTTAGTCTCTTTGTTCAGGAAACCAAATAAATAAATATATAAATTTTCTTACCAGACGAAAATATATACCGAAAGCCACTAAAGTCTTAAGTCCGACTTTATTGAGATATCTCGTTTTGTCAGTTTTCGGTTAATGTTGGAGGCATGGCCTGTTAATTTTTGTGCACTTTAAATTGCGATACGTTTTTTAAAGCAACTGACCAACCTAGTGAGTTTAAATGTGGAATAGCAGTTTCGATTTTCAGTAAGGGCCGGCAATTAATTATTATATCCATTCATTTTTATTCTTTAAAGGTTTGGATACTTTGAAGAAGTTTTTTTGTATTAAAAAAATGGCAGAAATATAACAAGGGAATGATAACTGGCCTAGTGGAATAGGAAGCCACTAGAGGGAAATTAAATGCGGTAATTCAAGTTTTTTTAGATTTCAGTTAGATGCAAATATTGGGCTCGTTTATGTTAATTCGAAATAAATTTAAGTACTTTGTGGAAGGAATTTTCCAATATCTAAAATGGCCGAAATTGAAACGGGAAATGAAAACAAGTACAGTGGTATAAAAAAGTCCAATACAGACAGGTTAAATGTGATGAGCCACGCCTTTTCAAATTCTCGTTAAGCAGGATTATTGGACCCATTAATTTTTATTCCTTATACATGTTAGTACCGTATGGGACTTTCTTATTAAATATTGGTCAAAATGGAAAGAGATAATGGCAACTGGTGGGGAAAAAATCACTATACTTAGGTTAAATTAGAATGAAATTTTTGCAGATTACAATACGGGGTGCGATTTCAAAATCCCATAATATTTACAGATTATAACTGTTAGCAATATTTTTTTATAGACACATTTTGGAAGTTTTCATTTTGGAAGCGTGATTTAAAAGAAGGAAATAATAAAAACTAAAGTTCCAACATATTTAATTAATTTGCGGCTTTTGCCATATTTTTATGATTTTCCAGAGCCGTAAGATAATACCGAAGAAGTAGCAGAAATCCTTCTTAGTTCTTCCAAACGAAAACATTTCATTTACTACGTTCTATCATTATTGACTGACATATTTATTACCCCAAAGTTATGTAAATAAAATATTTCTTATGTATAAGAATGTGACTCAGAATATATTACAATTTGTCCTAGTTTCTATTATTTCTTGCTTATATCTTAAAATTTCGCATTGCTGACACACTAAAAACGAAATAAAAAAAAAAATAAAAAATATATTATGGGGAAATGAATGCTATAAGGGATGAAAATGTGAGGAATAACTTAATAGTTGTACTTGAACAACTATAATTTTTTAAGATTGCTAGATGACTAAAACATAATTTCAAAAAGTCGCAATAAAAATACAGTTAGTCGTAGTATAGAATTTATATTCCTTCAACGCAATAACTTTCATGGTTAAAAGAAGACTTTTACTTTGTTATAAAGTGATAAATGTAGAAGATAAAGCTCTTGAAATTTGTATAGGGATACAAATAGTCTGTATAACTTGATTAAAGAAGGAAATATTTTTGCAAAAATTGGCAGAGAGTGAAATTTATCAATTTAAATTTTTGTTTCTAGTCCCCATTAAATAATCACACAGCCAATCTTATGAGTCTTGTAACCGAAATTTCTTGCTCGAACCAGGTTTTCTTTATACTTTAGTATTTTTCCCAACCCTTTAATTGTCTTCAAATTTAAAAATATGTATCTTTAAAGTGGCCATAATAGTATTAAGATTGTTCTGTGATTTCTGTTTACTATGCGGTTATTAATTATTTTTTTTTTATTTATATTTCTTTATAGTGAAGTTATTAAGATAAATAAAAGATTTTTATTAAAATGCTAGTATGCCCTGTCGTTCTTCGCTACGACTTACCTAAAAGCTATGGACATATGTGATCCGATTTCACCCAACTACTCACATTATACTCATACCAAGTTTGACGACTTATGCTGCCATAGACCTCCAGATAGTTGCTATTAAAAATTTGCTATATATGGGAGGTGTTAAGCCCACCATATTTATAAAAAAAATAAAAACCCTTTGTTACTTTCTATAGTCACACTTATACGGTGAGAAAATTTCAATCTTATCGGTCCAAATGTGTAGCCTGTTATAAACTTCAAACACAGAAATTTTCAATTTTATATACATACAGTGTCCGCCAATACATTGGAAACTTTTATAAAATTCTTAATTTGCTAATTTTGTTTTTTAATAAGTTCGCGTTAAGTCCTTAAATTATGTATTTGTACAAATTTGTTACAAGAAATTGAAGAAAAAAGATAAACAAAAACAAAAATTTTTTTGTGATGCCAAAACAATGGAAACTTTTAAATTTCTGTACCAGAGTTGATTAAAACATTAAAAATATAAAATGCTATGAAAGAAAATGTATAAAATCTTTACCGTTACTAAAATATTTATAGTTCTGACGTTTTTTTTAAATTGTTTCTTAAACACAATTGAATTTTTCAATGTTTTAATCTTACTATAAAATAATGGCAAGAATACGGTTTTGTGAAGAGTTAAAAGTTAGAATAATAGATGATTCTAATACTGGGGCCAAATCACCGCATTCGATATCGAGTAATATCAATCGAAATTTCATATTTTGATTTATTATTTGAAGAAGACGGACAAACGCTAGAGCACGATTCGCTTTTCTTCTTAATCAGAGGCCATAATTCTTTAACTGTGACAAAGAAAAATTATTCTTTGCAATTTATTTTGGGAAATAAAACGATAACGAATGCGGTGATTTGGCCCCTGGTCTTAAACAGAATAAAATTTGTGAGAAATCTTCTACAAATATATCCATAATTTCGGAAATTATAAGGAAATATCATGAAAGAAGTACGGCGATGATTCAATAATAGCAAGAGAGTTAAAAAAATTTCTAAAAATGCTACTGAAAGGTCAATAATATTCAGAAACTAAAAATATGTGCTCGAACTGTTACCCCACAAGCAATTGAGGCTGCTCTTGGTTGTTATCGTCTTGTGGAAAAACCACTGATATCAGAGAAAATTCGTCTGGCTCGCATAAATTTTGCTAAAGATCACATAAATTGGTCAAGATAGAATTGGAATATTATTTTCTTTTCAGATGAGTCCAAGTTTAATGTAAGGGGTCATGGATGAACGTTTGTGCGATGACTAAAGGGAAAAAGACTAGATCCAAAATATCCACATAAAAGTATTAAAGATATTCTAACTGGAATTGAATAAGACAATTCTAAACGACTTTATGTATTCAGACGAGAAGAAAAATGTGACTCTGGTCTGGAAAATTATAACCGAATGGCTACAATATATAATGTACTTAGTGCTTTGGAATGGCCAGCCCAATTGCCAGAACTCAATCCCACAGAAAATCTATGGGAAATAGTAGATCGTAAAAATACGACACGAACTTGCACAAACAAGACAAATCTCGTAGAGGCTGTTAATTCAGAGTGGAAATAATTTTAATGGATATCATCAACTACTTAATTGACTCCATTCCTTGTGAAGCAGTACTATAAAATAATGGATACCCAACTAAATATTGAAACCAAAAATAGAGGGAAAGCTTTCCATTACTGTATAGTAAAGGTTTCAAATGTTTTGTCAACAACATAAAAATTAATACTGTTGTTTTTTTCTTTTTTTGTGAAGTTAAGCTATTTTATATAATTTTTTTTCTTTCTGTAATAAATAAAACATAAAAATTTTTAAATTAATAAAAGATTTTTTGATTTTTGGATACAACTCGTCGATAGTTACGTCAGAGAAAAAATGATATATGATTGGTTTGCTTAAATTTATTTCACTTATGTACCATAGTTTCTATAAGAATCTTCCAGTCAAAAAGAGTTAACAACGAGACAACATCAGGACCAGCCCCAAAAAGATGAAGACGAAAATGATGAATTTTTTTATGTGTAGACATTTTTTAAACTCTTCATTTTAACTCATACTCTCTGTCTGTCTGCCATGGGTGGACCCCATTCCCCCTTATCCAATTAGTCTGAAACTTGGCCCATAGTCTTGCCGTGACTACAGATTAATTTTGGGGCAGTCACGCACAGTCACGCGTGGTCACGCACAGTCACGGAGTGATCTAAATGTCATTTACCCTCATCCGATCGATCTGAAACTTGGTCGATATACTTGCTGTAAATAAAGATCAACTTTAGTCACGCGCAGTCACGCATAGTCACGGACAGTCACGTAGTGATTTAAAACCCATTTTCCCTTATCCGATCGATCTAAAACTTAGTCGATAGACTTGCTGTGAAAAAGATTAACTTTGACATGGTCACGCACAGTCACGGAGAGATTAAAACCCCACTTCCCCTCATCCGATGGATCTGAAGGTTTGTCCATAGACTTGTTGTGGCCAAAGATTAATTTTAAGATAGTCACACACAGGTACGCACAGTCACGGAGATATTCAAAACTCATATGCATAAGGAAAGAAAGAGTTTTAATAAAAACTTTGTTTTTATGGGTTAGATTATTTTACCTTAAATTTCCAAAATTTTTTAAAATACCTATAATATTGGTAGGCTTGTGACCGATGTTTTGTTCTACCGTTTTATCCAGATTTTGACCAAATATATATTATTTGAAAGGTATTTCTTTTACCCGTTTTGCAGATTTACAGATTTTTAAATTTTTTCCTTTAGTTTGAATAAATTGCATTTAAAGTTGCTACTAACACATACATAATATTATACATATGCTATGTGTGTGTTTATTAAATTTGTTAATGTGTTTGTTAATGAGTTTGTTATCTTCATTCACAATAATAATAAGCCATAAAGGTGTTGGTTTGTGAATTGGCTAAGTTGAGAAATAAAGCCGCCTAGAAATTGTACTTGAATTTCGAGCGCTGGAATCTGCTAGTTTTTAATTAATATGTTAAAAATAAATTAATTTTTTTATTTCTTTTCTCAAAAGTTGTACCGACTTTTATTTTACTAAAAAATAACAATATTTGCCAATATTAATTATTATTCGGAGTAAAAATTAACCAAGTCATAATTTTATTTTTAATTTTTTGTCCCAAATTTGCGAATGGAGGTTGTAAAATTTATACCATTAAACAATTTTGAGAATATATGTACTGTAAAACTGTTTGTAGTATAACTAAAATATTCATTTCAGAAATTAATGGTAGTTCATTTACTCAACCTCAAAATATCTTCGAATTGTCATTTTCTAACTTGGTTCGCTTCAGCTGTGAGCCCTCCATATGTATCACCGATGCATACACACACATTTTTGGTTGCTTATTGTTTCTGTTTTGCTTCTTTTTTTTTGTACATACGAATGAATGGTTTATCGATTAAAGTAAAAGAATAATCTCTTTAAATAAACTAAAATGTAATTGTAGGTATTAACATTTATGTTGATTGTATTTAATAATTGATTTCAATTAAAACAAGTAAGAGTGTTAAATTTGGCTGTGCCAAATCTTTGGTGCCTTTAAAAAGTAATACATTTGATAAACTTAATATCTACCCTCTACCACTATTTGATCAGGTTGTAATAAGTTTATGCTGAAGTTTGTAACTACCGATCGACTCAGAATTACTTTCTGAGTTGATTTAGCGATGTCCGTCCATCTGTTTGTCCGTCCGTCTGCCCGTACGTCTGTTTGTCCGTGTAAAAATATAATAAAACTACAGGTCGCAAATATGAATATAATATTATTAAATTTACTATATAAGCTTCTATAGACCATAGGACGAACACGATTGAAATAGGTGAAAATTGATACATGATCAGAACTAGTCCCCATACAAATAACTCTTATGATATCGACTTCAATTGCCATAAGATCTGTGGTGGAAATGTGATATACAAAATGGCATGATCGCCATGTGGTGGAAATGTAATTTATATACTGGCAGGATCGCATTTGGTGGAATCTGGTCCTTTGTAGTTTTTCAACCGGCAGAGTTTGTCACTGGTTGATCTATTATATTTGCCGTTCTTACAGAGTAAAGACAAATAGAAATTTTAATTATAACGAACAAATGCAGTAGTTGCCGATTAAGTTGTCGAAATTAAAATCTGATTTATTTTTGGGTTCAACCCTTTTTATACTACTTTTGGTTTAGCTTATTTAACCTATATTACTTATTATTTTATTCGATATCATGAAGGCTTGTATTACTTATTTACATTGACCAAACAAATATTGCATTACACTACGCATATAACAGTTTGAGTAGTAATTGACACTATTGATTGTCTGTTCTATGTACTACGTATGCAATGCAGACTTGTGAAGTGCACTACAATCCAATTTTTATTGGATTTTTGTGTGTTTGTTGCGTCCAATAATCAGTAGTTCAAAACTAAACCCTATAGGACAATTCTTAATCATAGCTCTCAATAGAAGCTGATTCCCGATCTTAGCTAAAATCTTTCAAAAAACAAATGTATTGTATAGATTTTTCTCAAATTTGGTTTGAGTATGTTTTTGCAAAAAATAAGTGTCTTTACAAAATATGGTCAGGATCGGGCCATTTTTCGACCTAGTCCCCATGCAAATATAGCATCCAATATTAATTTTTTGACATGTGCAGGTAAAAAAATTAATAAAAACTAGCAGATTCCAGCACTCGAAATTCGAGTGCAATTTCTAGGCAACTTTATTTCTCAACTTAGCCAATTCACAAACCAATACTTTTATTATTGTGAATGAAGATAAAAAACTTATTAACAAACACATTAACAAATTTAATAAACACACACATAGCGTATGTATAATTTTATGTACGTGTTAGTAGCAACTGTAAAAGCAAATTTACTCAAAATACGGGAAAAAATTTAAAAATCTGTAAATCTGGTGAACAGATAAAAAGAAATACCTTTCAAATAATATACACTGGGTCAAAATCAGGATAAAACGGTAGAACAAACCATCGGTAACAAGCTTATTAATATCATACTAGCAGATTCCAGCCCTCGAAATTCGAGCGCAAATTCTAGGAAATTTTATTTTTTCATAAAATAAAGACCCTAAACGTATGCTAATCAATTATAGCCGTTTCACAAATCAACACATAAAAACAAACTCACTTCTATTACAAACACATTAACACATTAACAAATTTAATAAACACACTCATACTATTGTATAATGTGTTAGTAGCAACTTTAAATGCAATTTACTCAAAATAAAGGAAAAAATGTATAAATCTATAAGTCTGTAAATCGGCTAAAAAGAAATACCTTTCAAATAATATACGTTTGGTCAAAATCGGGGTAAAGCGGCAGAACAAAACATTGGTCACAAGAAATCGCGTAGCCTATTAATATTATAGATATTCCGCACAGATTTGGTTTATGCTTATTTACTGTACCCAATTAGTTGGACCTAAGAGCAATTCTCTAAGCGTGTGACATACGGTATCGCATAGTCGGTTCAGACCGACTATAACTTTCTGACTTGTTTTTACTAAAGTTAATTTAATAAATCAAAAAGAATTCAGGAATTTGTGGCTCATAAAAGCACTTTCGCATAAAGAAGATATATGTGTAGTCTAAGGGAAAATTCTTCTTATCTAAACGACTCTAAAATGTTTGAAGAAACATTCATCAGTTCTATTTAAAGCTAATGGATCCGTGGGTGGTACATGTAAGTGGTCTAAAACAAATTTTTAGTTTCACCGGACTGAGGTTGATGTTAAAAATTTGAAGAATTCCTTTCCTTACTCAAAGTGACACGGTGTTAGCCAAATATCTGATTTTTTGATGTGATTTCTATATAACTTATGTACATTGTACATACATACATACATATACATATATACTTATACATATGTATTTGTATAAATATTTTTTATATGTTGTATGTTTTTTTGTTTAAATAGTTTTTTTTTTTTCGAGACGACATCATAAACGTACTACTGGCATAAAGACACAATGGCGATTCTTATAAGATGTTGGCAGTTTTGCCAGTTTGTCTGTGTGCTTGCTTGTATGGGTGTGTGTCTGTGTTATTTTAATTTTCTTTATTATTAATGTCTGATAGTTAATGTTGTTGGTATTCGGTAGTTTATTTCACGTTTGTTATTGTAGTTAATGTTGTTTATGATTTTGAATTTGGCGTTTTGTCGTAACAAATGTTGTCGGAGGTGTCAGTGTTTCATAGAATGTATGGATGATGACGCGGATGATGTCATCCGTTATCCACCAATACCACTGCTACTGACATGCTATTAATAATCATGTTCCGTCGATTCTGCTGGTTTTTTTTTTATTGTTATTGTAATTTGGTTGTAGGAAAATTAAAACAGTATTTGTATTTCTTTCTGCTAAAAAAAAACTATTATAGTTTTTAATGTAAAAAAGCCAATTTAATTTTAATCATTTGTGTGTGGTTAAAAATCCATCTCTTGTAGTTTTGAAAAAAAGCTTTTTTTTAATAAGAGTTCCATTTTTTTTTTTAAATTAAATCCTTGAAAATCTTTTAAGTTTCATAATTTATTTTATTTTTTTTTATAACTTAAAGTTCAATTTAAATTTACATTACAAACATTTCTTAGACTTTTAGTGATTTGTTTTCTTTTTCAAGGGTTGTTTCTTTTTTTTTTGGAAATGAATTTGTGTGCCCAGACACCGATGGCATTTATTATTAAACCACTCCTTTGTCCAATTGTGCGTACAATTAAACTTTGCTATAGTTTATCTTAAGGGTTGAAATTTTGGTGCTTTCTTTGTAGTCCTTCTTAAGTGCTATAAAGTGGTTGTTTGGCGTTGCCCCCAAAACTTAACGATAAACTTCCGGCATATAATATTTACTGCGTAGTATTATTATATTTACCTAGGGAATTTTTGTGGATACTATTAATGACATTCCCTTAAGGTCATTTATTAAATAGAATGTGTTTAGTCGTTAGAAAAAATTCAATAAGCATTGTTTTGAATTCAAGTAAATTTTATTTTATTACAATTTAAGACCGATTTTTGTAGGCCAGAGAGAGGTTAGAAAACATTTTTGCAATTGTTTTCAATCAATTGTTTTGTTTTTGATCTATATATCGTTCGTTACACAAAAAATGTACTTAAATTGGAGCATTTTATAATATTCTTGAATTTTTTCCAATGATCAAAATAATATTTAAAAAAAAATTTTCAAAAATTATTTTCTTTTAAAGAAATGTTTATTTTCTAAAATGGTTGAAAATGTTGTCGAAAATTAAGATCTAAATCTCTTAATTGTGGTTGCTAATAGATAATCCACAGTTTAGGAAGGTATATCTAAAATAAAGGTTTTTTTTCTCACAAATACAGTGAAAAATATTTTTCACAACTTGAACGGTCAATACCAAAATATTGGATCATCTATAATATTAATAGGCAAGGCTATTTCTTGTGACCTATGTAAGTCTGTCAGTTTTAATCGTATTTTGACCAAAAATCCCTCATTTGAAAGCTATTTCTTTTAAGCTGTTCACCAGATTTACAGATTTTTACATTGTTAAATTTTTTTTGGAGTACAATGCATATAAAGTTGGTACTAACACATACATAAAATTATATAATGCTGTCTGTGTTTTTTAATATACATATTTGTTAATGTGTTTGCGAAAAGCCCTGTGTTGGATTGAAAAATAATTTTGGAAATAAACAATAAGGACAATAAAAAGTGTTGAATTGTGAATTGGTTAAAATTGATTAGCATACCATTAGGGTCTTATAAAATAATGTATTAAATTAAAAATAAAATTTCCTAGAATATGCACTCGAATTTCGAGACCTGGGATCTGCTAGTAAAACTAAGAACGCTTTTATTAATTTATTTATTTGTTAAAAAAAAAAAAAAACGAACCCATAAAAACCAGGTTTTTATTATACTCCCATTGTTGGTAAATTGAGTTTACCATCTTGTAATTAAATAAATGATAGAGTGAAAATGAAACATGTTTATAAAAATATCTACATCCTCTACGGAAAATTTCCCGAAAAAAATTTCCCGAAAACAATTTCCCAGATACAATTTCCTGAAAACAATTGCCCGAAAAAACAATTCCCCGAAAAAACAATTCCCCGAAAACAATTTCCCGAAATTACAATTCCCCGAAAACAATTTCCCGATATTACAATTTCACGAAAACAATTTCCCGAAAACAATTTCCCGGAATTGCAATTTCCCGAAATTACAATTTCCCGAAAACAATTTCCCGAAATTGCAATTTCCTATTTTTAGTTTACAACTTCCCATATATTCTTGATTTCCCCCATAAAAAAAAATTGTTGCATACGATTTCTCGAAAAAACAATTACCCGAGTATACGACTTCTCGAAAAAACAATTCCCCCACCCCGCACCGCGCCCTTCCTCTTCCACCCTCCCTCGTCATCCGGACCTATTTATTGGAGTGTCATACGCTTATTTTTTCATTGTGACTTTGAAGACTTCGGTATTCAGACCTCCCGACGGATAACGCTCACTGCTAAAGAAAAAATCGTTAATGAGCTGAAAGATCTTGCCCGGACCACTACATCAAGTGGTCACGAACTGATTGCTCGCGCTTCGGCCGGAATTTCTGATGGTATTGTTTCGGAAATGCCACCAACAAGCTATTTGAAGAAATAGTAATTTCGGGAAATTGTAGTTTCGGGAAATTGTGTTCGGGAAATTGTATTTCGGGAAATTGTAATTTCGGGAAATTGTATTTTCGGGAAATTGTGTTCGGGAAATTTTAATTTCGGGGAATTGTGTTCGGGAAATTGTAATTTCGGGAAATTGTTTTCGGGAAATTGTTTTCGTCAAAAATCTCAAATTCGTTAAAATATCGAAAATCAAAATATATACTATAATAAAGATTTATAAACAACAATATATTAGATTACTTTTATCGTCGTCACGATTCTGCCTGCAAAGTTTCAGTTTGGTTGGATCACGGGAAAGGGTCACAAGGGTTAGGCAAGGAGTCAATTAAATTGTTGATGATATCTTTAAAATTATTGCTCCCCTGAATTCACGGCCTTAATGAGAACCGTGTTGTTTGTAAAATCCCATGTCCATATTTTTTGATATACAATTTCCCTTAGATTTTTTATGGGATTGAGTTCTGGTGATTGAGCTGGCCATTCCAAAATAATAACTTTATTATCTTGTAGCCTTTTCGTTAGAACTTTGGAGGTGTGTTATGTGTCATTGTCATCTTGTAACTTTCAGACCAGGGGCATACTTTCTTCCGCTTATGGATACATTGTCTGTATCCAATTCCAGTTAGAGTATCTTTTACTACATGAATTGAACTAATTCTTTGGCCCGAAAAACAACCCAAATTCAATTTGTATCTTTTGGATCTAGTCGTTTTGCTTTTGGTTGTCGTACAAATATTCCTCCATCATGGCATCTTGAATTAAATTTGGACCCATATGAAAAGGGAACTGTATTCAAATTCCTTTTTGAGCAGTTTATGTGTTCTTTAGCGATATTTCTTGATAATTTTTGAAATTTTATTCGTAGAATATTTCTCACAAATTTTCTTTTGCTTAAGACCGGCAGTAAAATCATCTATTATTCTGGTTTTTAACTTTTTAAAAAACTTTATTCTCTCCATTATAAGATTAGAAATTCAATTATGTTTAAAAAACATTTGAAAGAAAACATCAGAAACTATAAATATTCAAATAAGGGTTACGATTTTATACAGTTTCTGTCATACCATCTTCTATTTTTATTGTTTTAATCAACTCTGGGAAAAGTTTCCATTGTTTTGGCATCATTAAAAAATGTTTTTTTTTCATATACCTATTGTTATCGCTCAATTGTTTATCGATAAGATTAGTTAGTATACTTTTCGATTATTTGTTTTATCTAATTCTATCCCAAGCATATTGCCGCGGGCATATTTCAGCAAATCGTAACATTAAATCATTCGGGAATTGTTCTGAAAATTTTAAACACCAATCATTATTTTGCATACACGTTTTGCAGAAAATTTTGCGCTTTGTTCTCACTCTAAAAAAGTAAAATTTTTCAATTCGTTTATTTTGGATTAATTTTGTACTTTTATAATATTTTGGAATTTTAATGCTCAAATATAAAACCTGAATGAACACCAAATTGAGTTTTGTATTTACCATTCAAAAATTTAGTGTAATTTCTGCGCTTGGGCTTTTTAATTGTACTTTTTTTTAACAAATTTTTTTATGTTTCGATAGAGAACACAGCAAAGATTGAAAAAATACATAATTTTAGGACTTAACCCGATATTATTTAAAAACAAAATTGTAAAATTTAGAATTTTGTAAAAGCTTCCAATGTATTGTCATCCATTGTATATTGTATGTTACATATGAAGTATTCCCGAAATTGGAGCATTTTATAAAAAAAATTATTTTTTTTATTTCCTCTTTAAATGAACAAATATAGAAAACGAATTTTTTGAATTAAATTGAATGAAATCGATATAGGTCCTATATGGGTACCCCACATAATTTTCAGCGCTGAATATTTTGGGCTATTTTAAATATGGGAAAGTCAAAGATCGTCGATCTGTGCAATAATTTCGCCAATTTTACCCAAAAAGGTGAAAAATTCCACAAAAATACACGGCGGTTGTTAAAAATAAAAATATACATATATGAAAAATGGATCCCCCGACCCAAAAATCCCCGGTATACACATTTTCAATAATTCTTTTGCATTTGAATGAATATTACGGAAATATTTTCATCGAAATTTTGACAGGGTCGAAAATGATTTTTGAAGTATGGTTCCTTGGCATATATACTTGTTATGGCCCTTAGTACAAGAATTGCTATGAACCCATGGAGTACAAAATAATTGACCCACACTAATATATAAATGTGATAATCTGGATCTAATGACTATTTCAGTCGGTGTGATAGGGTTTATATATATGGGGGCTAGGTCTGAACATGCACCTACTTCAACAACATGCTATGATCGACAAAACCTTATATGTATAATAAATTTCATCAAAAGTTTTTATTTTTGTTGTGAAATTTACAAAACAGTATTTCCAGGCAATCCAAGTCATATACGTGTGTACACACAAGTTTGCAGACAAAAAAAGTTTGCAGGCTTATAACAAGCGGAATTGATATAGCGATGTCCATCTGTCCGTCTGTGCAAATCTTAATCGCGCCTTCAATAGGTCAACTGCGGCGCTCATTATTAGTGGAAACTATTCATTGGCATCCTGAGAAGCTTTTTATTTAAAATCACCAAAATCGATTCAATAGGTCCAGAAAATTTAATGAAAATGTAAAAAAAATCTTTTGGAAATATATGGTTTTTTTAATTTTTTTTTTTGTTGTTGTTGTTATTATTTTAAATTTTTTGTTTGTGTTGGTAGCAGGTTCGCATGAATATCTATATATATAAAATGGAATGTGTGTTTGTTTATTTGTTTATTTGTTTGTTTGTGCCTTATAGGGGACCAAACCTCTGGACCGATCTTCCTGAGATTTTCACAGCATTTAACAGGGACTCTGGCATGATTAATAGGGCACTTTTTTTTCTACCACGCCCACTTTTACGCCCACATTTTTAAAATTATGTAATTGCTCCCATATAGTTTTTAACAGATTTACTTCAAATTGTATACACATTATACTCCAGGCGAGGTAGAAATAAACATTTCTTACGCCACGCCCCCTTTAACGCCCCTTTTCACGCCAAATTTTGTTTGAAAGTTTTAAGCTTTTTGTTCTCTGTACAAATTTGTTCCTTCCAACGGATTTTTTTTTTATTTGGTAGTATATTGCTCTTAATACTGTTAACGTCGCCATATAACTATGAACCACGCCCACTTCACCGCCCCCTTTTTTAATTCAGATACTTACTTATACCACTAACAATGTTTGCTATACAAAATACTTTTTTTGTAATATGTATTTACCTAAAGTTTTATACACTTTTATCTACAGGTAAGGTAGCCATACACTTTTTTATTACCAAATCCCCCTTTTTCGCCCCATTTTACCTTAAATTATAAATAATCTGCTTTCAATCTATATATATAAAAATGAATGTGTGTTTGTTTGTGCTTTATAGGAGGCCAAACCCCTAAACCGATCTTCCTGAAATTTTCACAGCGTGTTACTGTGACTCTGGAAGGAATAATAGGCTATATAAATTTTTGATTGGACAAAGGGGCGGTGCCACGCCCATATAACCCAAAACTTTAAATCGTCATATCTCGGGAATTTTTTGACCTACAGCGGTCATATTTGGTACATATGGTATTGGCATGAACAGAAATACATACCAGAAGAAACGTGGGCGGGACCACGCCCCTTTTTAGAAAAATAAAAAATCTTAATATCTTCTAAACTATTGGAAGGATCGTCATGAAATTTTCACAAAAGGATTTTTTTGCGAAATACTAAGTCCTTAACTATATAAAGTTGTTAGTGGGCAAAGGGGCGTGGTCCCGCCCATATAACCCAATATTTAAACTGGGTGGGACCACTCCCTTTTTAGAAAAATTAAAATCCATAATAACTTCTATTAAGCCTTTGACTATATAAAGTTGTTAGTGGCCAAAGCGGCGAGGCCCCGCCCATATAACTCAATATTTGGCATGGATTGATTTGCTTAATAAGGTGTTTTCTTAAATAGGTATACATTCCATGCGAAAGTCGGCGGGCCACGTCCCTTTGTTTCCGATTTGTAGGAAGCCAGACCTGTACACCATTCTTCCTTAAACTTTCACAGTGTGAAACTTTCACTCACTACACCCAATTTTTTATATTCGATTATTGATGTGCCAGGCTTTCCACCACATGTGCTACAACTCAAAATTGGAGTGCCCATTATTTTACTGCGCAATATCGATCCACCACGGCTTTGCAATGGCACTCGACTTGCAGTAAAAAAATGCTAAATAATTTAATAGAAGCGACGATTATAACAGGAAAATATAAAGGAACAGATGTACTTTTGCCACGCATTCCAATGATCCCAACTGATTTACCATTCGACTTCAAATGATTAAAGTTTCCTGTTCGATTAGCGTTTGCGATGACTGTTAACAAAGCTCAAGGTCAATCTCTTCAAGTTTGTGGCTTAAATTTAGCAAATCCATGTTTCTCGCATGGGCAGCTTTATGTTGCATGCTAACGTGTAGGGAAACCCACCGACTTATATGTTTATGCTCCAGATGGACAAACTAAAAATATTGTACATCCTAAAACATTCCAATAATTAATTCTAAATTAAATAAATAATATTTTGTTAATGTATAAATATTTTTTTTTTATTTTGTTTTATTTGATAACGATGAGGGGTAGCGAAGTCCACCGGGATCAGCTAGTATTTTGATAAAATTTAGTAAGTTCCTATCGCCCACATGATGAATGCTATTGAAATTGGTGAAAATCGGTTGATGTTCAGACCTAGTTCACATACAAATGATCGCTATGAGATCGACTTAAATTACCATAAATTGTCATATAGATCTCGATCTTATTTGGCTTGTGTATGTTTATTCCATCCATTTATATTTAGTCCAATAATAGACGCTATAGGACAATTCTTAGTCTTAGCCCCATTTGAAGTTGATTCCCGATCTTCACTTAAATCTATTGGTTTGTATATGTTTTTGCAAAAAATAAGTGACCTTGCCAAATATGGTAAGGATAGGTTCATTTTTCGACCGAGTCCCCATACAAATATAGTATTCGATATGAACCTTTCCATATCCGAAAGCAAACAATTTATTAAAACTAGCAGATTCCAGCGCTCGATATTCGAGTGCAAATTCTAAGCAACTTTTTTTTCAACTTACTCAATTCACAAACCAACACTTTTTGGTTTATTATTATTGTGAATGAAAAAAATAAACTTACAAACATAATTTATGTATGTGTTAGTAGCAAATTTAAATGCAGTTTACCCAAAATAAAGGCAAAATTTTAAAAACCTGTAAGTCTGGTGAACAGCTAAAAAGAAATGCCCTTAAAAAAAATATCAAAATCGGGATAAAATGGTAAAATAAAACATCGGTCACAAGAAATCACCTAGCCTATTGATATTATAGATGCCACTCAAATTTGGTTTATGTTTATTTGCTATATTCAATTAGTTGAACCTAAGTCCCTAAACGCATGGTATATGGTATCGTATAGTCGGTCTAGATCATGGATAGCCCACTCTAATACATAGAAATAATGCAATTTTTTAAATAGAAGTTAATTCTTACTTTGAAAAAAAAACATGGTTGTTTTTAAACTTTTTCTTTTAACTCATACTCTCTGTCTGTCTGTCTGTCTGCCATGGGGCAAACCCCATTCCACCTCATCCAATTGATCTGAAACTTGGCCCATAGTCTTGTCGTGACTATAGATAAAATTTGGGGTAGTCACGCACAGTCACGCACTGTCACTGAATGATCTAAATGTCATTTCCCCTCATCCGATCGATCTCAAACTTGATCCATACACTTGCTGCGAAAAAAAGATTAACTGTGACTTAGACACGCGCGGTCACGCATGGTCACGCACAGTCACGGAGTGATCAAATTGTCATTTCCCCTCATCCGATCGATCTGAAACTTGGTCCATACACTTGCTGTGAAAAAAGATTAACTTTGACTTAGTCACGCACAGTCACGCATGGTCACGCACAGTCACGTAGTGATCTAAAACCCATTTCCCCTTATACGATCGATCTGAAACTTGGTCGATAGACTTGCTGTGAAAAAAGATTAACTTTGACATAGTCACGCACAGTCAAGCATGGTCCCGCACAGTCACGAAGTGATCTAAATGCCATTTACCCTCATCCGACCGAAGTCACGGAGTGATTTAAAACCCATTTTCCCTTATCCGATCGATCTAAAACTTGGTCGATATACTTGCTGTGGAAAAAGATTAACTTTGACATAATCACGCGCAGTCACGGAGAGATCCAAAACTCATATGCATAAGGAAAGAAAGAGTTTTAATAAAAACTTTGTTTTAATGGGTTAGATTATTGTACTGTCTATTATCCCATTTAAATTTAAATGTTATTAGAATTTTAAGTACTGGCATCTATATTAAAATGGTAACCGAACCCAACAGTGGTTATAAAATTGAGTTCAAGGCTTATGTGGATGGTATCTAATATTCGAAACAACCGAATTTAACACTCCTACTTGTACAATTCTAAATCTTTCAAAACCATAATTTTTTTATAGTTTTCAAAAAAATTCAATAATTTTAAATTACCGTTTGCTTAATTTATTTTAACCTAAACCGATCCTCTAAATATGCAATCTATTCAATTAATCTATGAAGCACTTAAGACGTGTGCGCTGAAAGAAGAAGAAAAAAAACGCTGATACCCCCCTTTTAAAAAACTATTTTCCAAAAATATAGGAAATTTGAAACAATTTATAAATAAATCTAATGGAGCTGCATATCAACAACAAGATAATATAAACAAAAAAGCAGCAATAAATGAAGATACCAACTAGTACAACTAAAGAATGCGCATTTGCATATTTGGTAACGAATAAAGATTTTTAAAATTAAAATGTATGCCAACAGAGTTTGGTCTAAGAATATTTAAAATCAAATTAAAATACTCAAATAAGTATGATTGCATATTTTAAAACAATTACAACAATAATATTAAGACATGGATACTCTACGGGTAAAACTGTTTAGTAAATTCCATACATTTAAAAGTGCGTAAAAAAGTTTAGCGTTTCTGTAAAATTGTCACTAATTACGTGCGTAAATTAAAAAAAAAAATTTTCAAACTTTAAGTCTGCATTTGCATTTGCATCTGTAAACTTTTAACTTCCATGAATCGTTGTTATGTTGGCCTTAAAAATCGTAGAACACACCCAAATGACCTAATCAATGATTAAATATACAAATGTGCCCATTCAAATATTTTACTTTGTTTTTATTTGAAAAATGTGAATTTTTTTAAAGAATAATTTTGTATTTATTTTTAAAAATTTTGCTATTTCACCCATTTCTGGTCACAGTCAATATAATTTTAGTTTTGAAATCTTATTACATATTCACATGATATGTGAGTGAGTGCATCAGTGCACATGAATCAACTAAAAGTGTATGATGTAACCCAAAATACATACATATGTACAAAAAAGAATAAAACCAGAAATATTACGAATGACTTCATTTAGCATTAAATGTCCTTTGTAGACGAAAAGTCTTAAAAATTGAAAAAAAAAAAAAATTATTACTTTTAATTTTAAATGGTGACAACATACAAGCCATGTAGTGATGTCAACTTATATTAAGTAAAACAAAATCGTTAGGTGGCATATAGAATATTTTAAAGAGTTGAAGACTCATAAATACATAACGAAATGCTTGAAATTGCTCTACAAGAAAATTGGTTGGTTGGTTTTTTCATAATTTTAGTTTCAAAAGTTTCTTTACGCTTCGATTAATAAAAAGAGTGGTTTGTGGACATAAAGTCTCAAAAATTAAAAAAAAGCTTTAAAACTTTTAAATGGTAACACCATGCAGTGATGTCAACTTATATTAAGAAAAGTTTCTTTACGCTTCGATTAATAAAAAGAGCCTTTCCCTCCATTCACTTTATTCGATAAACATTAACTTTTAACGACCTTTAAAGATTTCGAGCTTGAGGAAACTTTGAAATTTTGTTTTTAAACTGATTCTTCTATAATGAAATATTTTTAATAATTCTAATTTAAATCCAATATTTCGATTAATTTGGTTAGTTACGAGAATCTTCAGGGCTATGAAGATAAAAAGTTTTAAATTATTTTCATTTATCATTAAGCATCCTTTGTGGACAAAAAGTCTCAAAAATTAAAAAAAAGCTTTAAAACTTTTTCTTTTAAATGGTAACACCATGCAGTGATGTCAACTTATATTAAGTAAAAAACGTTAGTTAAAGACTCATTTTTATCAATAAAAACGTTTGAAATTTCTATACAAAAATTTTTTTTAATTCTTTCTTTTAAATCTTTGTCGCCACTATGGGGTATTTGTACCGAAAAGCTGGCATTAAATAAACGGGTCTTCCGATCCGCGTAAATATATGTACTGTTTAGTTTTCGGGATCGTTGATTTCAAATCTGAAGTCAAAATTTCGAAAATCAAAATGGCGGACCATTTTTTCACACCTAAGTGCATTTCCACTAAACTTTGTCTTAAGGGGTTTTCGATGTCGCTGATCTCAAATCTGAATTCAAAATTTTAAAAATCAAAATGGCGGACACAAAATGGCGGACCATTTTTTCACACCTAAGTGCATTTCCACTAAACTTTGTCTAAAGGGGTTTTCGATGTCGCTGATCTCAAGTCTGAATCAAAATTTCGAAAATCAAAATGGCGGACACAAAATGGCGGACTTTTCTTCTGAAAACTAAGTGCATTCACACCAAACTTTGTCTTAAGGGGTTTCGGGGTCGCTGATCTCGAATTTGAAGTCAGCATTTCAAAAATCAAAATGGCGGAAACATTTACACCAAAATGATTTCCTATCTTAGGTCCAAATTTGTGTCACTGTGAACTTTGGTGTTTCGTATTGTAAAAATAATAAACTGACCATACAAAGAGTTTCATAAAATTTTAACAGACATGTCGGTCTGCCATGGGGCAACCCCATTTCCCCTCATCCAATTGATCTGCAACTTGGCCCATAGTCTTGTTGTGACTACAGATTACAGAAGTCATCAATAGACTTGTTGTGACCAAAGATTAATTTTAAAATAGTCACGCAAAGTCACTCATAGTCACGCACAGTCACGGAGTGATTTAAACTCCATTTTCCCTCATCCAATAAATCTGAAACTTGGTCCACAGACTTGTTGTTACCAAGTATTAACTTAAAGATAGCACGCATAGTCACGTACAGTCACGGAGTGATTTAAACCCCATTTTCCCTCATCCAATAAATCTGAAACTTGGTCCATAGACTTGTTGTGACCAAAGATTAATTTTAAAATAGTCACGCAAAGTCACATTCATAGGGAAAGAAAGAGTTTAAATAAGAGTTTATTTCATGCTTGTCACAACATGTCATATAGAACTACTTCTGTAGATGTTGAAAGGCTATTAGGTGAAAAAAGAAGAATTCGAAGAGAGTGGCAACTGCACAGCTCTCCTCAACTTAAGCAACAATTGAAAGAATTCACGAAAAACCTACGGAAACTGCTTGAAACACAAAGAAACGCTAAATGAATAGTTATCTTGAAAAACTGGATCCAACAGAAAAAAACTGATTACTCTTTGTGGCGTGCTATAAAAAATCTTAAAAGACCTGTTGTATGTAAGCCTCCTCTAAGAAAGGAAAGTGGAGGATGGGCTAGGAATGATAAAGAGAAGGGAAATCTGTTTGTGGAACATCTAAAAAAAGTTTTTACGCCAAATATAACCTCCTAGTTCTATTGAAGAGTTGCCACCTTTTACTTCACAACATAGAGCAGTGTCCCATCGTTTTGAGATTCGAGAGGTCGAAAAGGCTTTTGTTTATTTAAACCCCAAATAATCTAACCCATAAAATCAAAGTTTTTATTAAAACTCTTTCTTTCCTTATGCGTATGAGTTTTGAATATCTCCGCGACTATGCGTGACTGTGTGTGACTATCTTAAAATTAGTCTTTGGCCACAGCAAGTCTATGGACAAAGTTTCAGATCCATTGGATGAGGGGAAGTGGGGTTTTAATCACTCCGTGACTGTGCGTGACTATGTCAAAGTTATTCTTTTTTCACAGCAAGTCTATCGACCAAGTTTTAGATCGATCGGGTACGGGAAGATGGGTTTTAAATCACTCCGATACTGTGCGTGACTATGCGTGACTGCGCGTGACTATGTCGAAGTTGATCTTTCTTTACAGCAATTATATCGACCAAGTTTCAGATCGTTCGGATGAGGGTAAATGACATTTAGATCACTCCGTGACTGTGCGTGACCATGAGTGACTGTGCGTGACTAAGTCAAAGTTAATCTTTTTTCACAGTAAGTGTATGGACCAAGCTTGAGATCGATCGAATGAGGGGAAATAACATTTAGATTACTCCGTGACTGTGCGTGACCACGCGTGACTAAGTCAAAGTTAATCTCTTTTCACAGCAAGTGTAGGGACCTAGTTTGAGATCGATCGGATGAGGGTAAATGACATTTAGATCACTCCGTGACTGTGCGTGACCATGCGTGACTAGGTCAAAATTAATCCTTTTTCACAGCAGGTGTATGGACCAAGTTTGAGATCGATCGGATGAGGGGTAATGACATTTAGATCACTCCGTGACTGTGCGTGACCATGCGTGACTAAGTCAAAATTAATCTTTTTTCACAGCAAGTGTATGGACCAAGTTTGAGATCGATCGGATAAGGGGAAATGACATTTAGATCACTCCGTGACCTGCGTGACCATGCGTGACTGCGCGTGACTAAGTGAAAGTTAATCTTTTTTCACAGTAAGTGTGTGGACCAAGTTTGAGATCGATCGGATGAGGGGAAATGACATTTAGATCACTCCGTGACTGTGCCTGACCACGCGTGACTGTGCGTGACTAAGTCAAAGTTAATCTTTTTTCACAGCAAGTGTACTGACGAAGTTTGAGATCGATCGGATGAGGGGAAATGACACTTAGATCACTCCGTGACTGTGCGTGACCATGCGTGACTGTGAGTGACTAAGTCAAAGTTAATCTTTTTTCACAGTAAGTGTATGGACCAAGTTTGAGATCGATCGGATGAGCGTAAATGATATTTAGATCATTCCATGACTGTGCGTGACATTGCGTGACTGTGCGTGACTAAGTCAAAGTTAATTTTTTTTCACAGTAAGTGTAAGCACCAAGTTTGAGATTGATCGGATGAGGGGAAATGACATTTAGATCACTCCGTGACTGTGCGTGACCACGCGTGACTGTGCGTGACTACCCCAAAATTAATCTGTAGTCACGACAAGACTATGGGCCAAGTTTCAAATCAATTGGATAAGGGGGAATGGTGTCCACCCATGGCAAACAGACAGACAGAGAGTATGAAGTAAAAGAAAGTGTTTAAAAGGCATCTGGGATCGATGGGATCAGTAATAAAATGCTTTTGGAGTTACCCTGAATAGCATTAAGAATAATTCTGTTTATTTTTAATGCAATAATATGCCTTGAACATTTTCCTCCAGAATGGAAATTTTCACTCGTTACAATAATACCTAAATCAGCTTAAGATCACACAAAGGTCGATTCGTATAGACCAATAAGTTTATTGTCCAATTTGTCAAAATTATTCGAGAGAATTTTGGTAAACAAACTTACAATAGCCGTAGATCAAAATAATGTCATTCTAGCACATAAATTTTTTTCAGGCGAAAACACAGCACCACTGAGCAAGATCACAGGATTGTAAGTGCTATAAGAAGAGCTTTTGAAGAAAAAAAGTACTGATCTGCACTTCTTATAGACGTCTCGCAAGCCTTCGACCGATTTTGGCACGAGGGACTCCTCTATAAAGTTAAACAGTTGTTGCCCCCCAAACACACATAAGCTAATGGAGAGCTATATAATTCAAAGAAAATTCTCTATAAGAGAGAAAACTTTGTGAGCCCTCCATACAGAATTTATGCTGGTGTACCACAAGGTAGTATTTTTGGCCCGCTTCTGTACATCCTTTACACATCTGACATGCCAACAAATGGAAACACACTTACGTTGACTTTTGCGGATGTTACTGCAATTTTAAGCGTACACGAAAATCCCTGTACAGCATCTCTTCTTTTACAGAGCCATATTGAACAGCTGGAAGATTGGCTATATACATATGTGGAACATTAAAGTAAATGAACAAAAGTGTGTCAACGTAACTTTAACCCTAAGAAGGCAGTTTGCCCTCAAATTCGAATTAGGAACCAGCCTATACCTCAACATTCCTCTGTTAAATATCTTGGACTACATCTTGATCGCCGACTTACATGGAAAAGTCTATAGACGCTAAATTGGCATAAATAAAATTTAAATTAGCCCAATTCACATGGCTAATTGGTAGGAACTCGAAATTAAGTCTCGATTGTAAGCTCTTGATTTATAATTCGATTTTCAAACCCATTTGGTGCTATGGTATTCAGTTATAGGGAACAGCCCCAGCTTCAAACACAGAAATAATACAAAGATGCCAAAACAAGATTTTGAGAATAATTACAGACGAACCATGGTACGTGAGAAACTCACATTTGCACAGAGACTTAAATGTTTCCCTAGTAAAATGCGAAATCACTGGATATTGTGCAAACTATTTGGAAAAGCTAGAGCCTCAATCGTATCCACCAACGCTTAGGAAAGAGATACATAGACTGCTGATCTCATTGGATGAAAAATGGATTGATATACAAACAATTTTTTATCATTATATTTTGTACATAGAATAAGTGAAATTTTGTCTGGCACTGACTGGATTTAATTTTTAAGATTTAGTTTTAAGATTTTAATAACTTATTGTAAGTTCACAAACCTATGTGATGATTCAGTAAATAAGAAATCATGTGAGTCTGATCACAGGGGAGATGTGTAAACATCTAGTAAGTAAAGATTTTTTTTGGCACTTTTTTAAAATCAAACATTTATAGCAATAGCAATCAACTGCTGGGGCTCTGGTAATATAAAAAGATTTATTATTATTTACTGTTTCAATCGGTTAATTTTTAATTTTTCGTTTTTTATTTTTCATTTTTTGTTTTTTGTTTTTCATTTTTCATTTTTGATTTCTCATTTTTTTATTTTTAATTTTGAATTTTTAGTTGTTAATTTTTTATTTTTCATGTTTCATTTTTTATTTTCATTTTTATTTTTCATTTTTATTTTTCATTTTTCGTTTTTAATTTTTCGTTTTTCATTTTTCATTTTTCATGTTTTATTTTTTATATTTAATTTTTTATTTTTATTTTTAATTTTTTATTTTTCTATTTTTCATTTATGTAGATGTTTACACATTAAAAGTAGAGGTTTAATTATTTTATATGGCGAAATCACATGAACTTTTAAA
This sequence comes from Cordilura impudica, assembly GCA_963682025.1. NCBI lineage: Eukaryota > Metazoa > Arthropoda > Insecta > Diptera > Scathophagidae > Cordilura > Cordilura impudica. The sequence continues at coordinate 22,254,457 of OY821519.1, read as the reverse complement.
AATATGCAGAAAAATTAAAAGTAAAATTTAAAATATTTTAAATTTATGACTCAAAATGTTGTCTAGGTATAACATGTTTATCTTCAGCAATTAATCGCTTTACGTACTGTTAAATTTCGATTCTATTTACCAACAATTTTGTTTTCTTTAATTCTAACGATTCAGTTCATGGGGAACTAAAATATTTTTTCTGCTTCAAGATTTTAAAACAACAGTAAACAATTTGGTAATCATATGTTAGAAAACATTTAATAAAAAAAAAACTGGTCAAAATTATATCTAAGGTAAACCGTAAGAATTATGTGGTAGTTTTCTTAGACTTGAAACGAGCATTTGAGACTATTAATAGAGAAACATTGATGGAGAAGTTGAAAAAGTATGGAATAGCAAACGCTGAATTAAAATGTTTAAAAAGTTATTTTGTTGGAAGACCTCAAAGAACAAAATGTGAAGGTTTTATATCAAAAATTAAAAATGTAAATATAGGAGTACCTCAAGGGGCCTCATTTTTTATTTTTAATTTATAATTTTAAATTTTTTTTTATTTTTTATTTTTTATTTTTTAATTTTCATTTTTTATTTTTAATCTTTAATTTTTTATTTTTAATTTTTTATTATTCATTTCTTATTTTTTATTTTTCATTTTTCATTTTTCATTTTGAATTTTTTATTTTTTATATTTTAATTTTCATTTTCATTTTTTTTTTTATTTTTTATACCCTATACCACTATGTGGTTTGGGTATAATGACTTTGTACTGCTGTTTGTAACAACCAAAAATATTTGATATACATCCATCTTTATTTATACCGATCGAATCAGAATCACTATCTGATTCGATTTAATGATGTCCGTCCGTCCGTCCGTCCGTCCGTCTGTGTGTTCATGTAAAACTTGTAATCAAACTGCAGGTCGCAAATATGAATATATTATGATGAAATTTAATCTTTTATCGGCCATGGGATAAACGCTATTGAAATTGGTGAGAATCCGTCCATGTTCAGACCTAGCCCCCATACAAGTGAACCCTATGAAATCAACATATATTGCCATAAGATCCAAATTGTCATATAAATCTTAGTCAAATTGGGTTTGTATGTACATATTACATCCCTTAATCAGTAGTCCAAAAATGATCCCTATTGGACAACTCATAGTCATAGGCCCCATATAGAGCTGCTTCCCGATCTTCACTTAAATCTATCAAAAAACAAAAATATTGCACTGATTCTTCTCAAATTTCGTTTGTATATATTTTTACAAAATATAAGAGACTTTACCAAACATGGTCAGGATCGGTCCATTTTTGGGCCTAGTCCCCATATAGATATAGCATCCGATATGAACTTTTTCATATCTGCAGCCGAAAAAATTAATAAAAATCCCACTCAAATTTGGTTTATACTTATTTTCTATCTCCAGTTAGTTGGGCCTGAGATAGGTTCTCTAAACGCATGGTATAGACCGACTATAATTTTCTTACTTGTTTTTTTTATTTTTTAATTTTTCATTTTTTATTTTTTATTTTTTCATTTTCATTTTTAATTTTATATTTCTCATTTTTTATTTTTCATTTCTTATTTTTTATTTCTCATTTTTCATTTTTGATTTTTTATTTTTTATTTTTTATTTTTTTTTTTTTTTTTTTTATTTTTTATATTTTAATTTTCATTTTTTATTTTTAATTTTTTATTTTTAAGTTTTCATTTTTTATTTTTCACCAATACAAACATAAGTCAAAAAGCTTGGCTTATGTTTTGTTAAAGTATAGTGGGAAGTAAGATCAATTTTGAATTATGTTGGTCTATAGTTACCGAATTATTTGTTCAGCATGTAAATAGTGATCTTACCAAATATGGTCAGGATATTCCCCATATAAATAAAGCATCCGAGATAAACTTTTTCATATCCGAAGGCAACAAAATTAATAACAATGCCACTCAAATTTTGGTTTCTGCTAATTTTCTATATCCAATTAGTTGGACCTAGGAGATAGGGTCTCTAAACGCGTGGTATAGGGTATCGTGTAGACAATCTAGACCAACTATAATTTTCTCACTTGTTGTTTTTTTCTTTTTGGCAAATATGAAAGGTCATAATCAGATAATCTTTACTTTGTGAAAGTATACTTCTAAAATTGATATTTTTAAAATAAAAAAAATTGTATTGTTGCTGATAATCTTTTCTTTACTTGTGCTAAATATAATTAGTAATTTTGTATTGGTTGCTTTTAATTACAATTATAGGTTAACAAGTTTTAAAGCTAAACGTAATTATTCTAAACCACTTCATTAAGTTTTTTATAAATTTTCTAGTTCTCGCGCTGCCATATTTCAGGAACTGGAAGTCCCATATTTTAAATATTTCTTTACTTATTAAGCTAGAACATTCTATCAAATTCAAAGATGGTACATCTGAAAATGGCAATTTTCTTCCCTGAGTATTCGGAGGCGGTCCCAGAATATCCCGACCTGACGTACAGATGGCGACAGTAAATTGAAAAAAATTTAGATTAATACGAAATAAAAGCTGTACGGTATGAAATCTGAATCTTAACCACACTGCTAGTAGCCCTGACTTTAGGTGAGCTTGGTAAAGCCCACGACCAAAAAGTGCAAGTTCGAGTGTATGTGAGATAGACGCAGGTTCAAACCTCACATCCGCCTTCCCAAGTAAATAAATTTGGTAAAGAAACAATCTATTCAATTATAACACAACAATTATCAAAATGTTCAATAAATCGCTGAGAAAGGCTGAAATGCCAGAAATCGGTCCGTTTAAGAATGCAGTTCAGTTATGAATTTTAGAAATATATGCTTTCTTCTTCTCTACCATGCACCATTTAAAAAACATAAATCAAAAATTTGCATGTTACTTACAGTATGAATTGCAATATGTCTGAAAATGACGTCAGAGTCTAAAGAAAAATACTTTGGTGAAAAGTGGCAACCTTATGAAACATATGTGTTAAGTTTCAAGGCAATCAAAAGTAAACGATCTCAGTTATTTTGGAAACATTGAAAAAATTGGTCACCGTTATGTAATTCATTTCTTTAATTTGAAAGGTCTCAGTTCAACCAATATTAATGTTGAGGTAGATTCTAATCTTGGGGAGTCTGCTCCTTCGTTAGCGACATTTAAATATTGGGCGGCTTAGTAGAAATGAGGTCGTACGAGCTGCCAAGACGAGCACGGTAGTGGTCGACCAATTGAGGTGGCCACGCCAGAAACGGTTAATACAATTCACAATATGGTATTAGACGGTCGTCAGATGAAGGCGCTTGAGCAAACTGAAATGATAGGCATTTCAAAAGGAGCTATATATCGTATATTGACCCAACATTTTAAAGAGAGCATGTAAAACCAATTTATTAATAAGATCTGAAAGTATTTGTCGATCGATTTGCTACAACATCTATTAAGAAATAGTCGTACTTATCATGTATGATGTCAAAATTAATATTATATTTGACAGTTATACCAGAGAACAGTTTGAAATCAAAAATTAATATTGCTGTCAAATGTAGATAGCACTTTTTGAATATAAGCCCTCGATATAACTTTATATGAATATAATAATTCAAAAAAAAAAAAAAACAAGATAATTATAGTCGGTCTAGACCGACTATACGATACCCTATACCATGTTTTAGAGACCCTATCTCTTCGGTCCAACTAATTGGATATAGAAAATAAGCATAAACCAAGTTTGAGTGGCATTGTTATTAATTTTTTTGGCTGCAGATATGAAAAAGTTCATATCGGGTGCTATATTTATTAAGGTGGCCCTTATTTTTTTTTTGATTTTCCAAACAAGCAGGTCATTTTTGTGTGAGGTTAGGAGAAAAAAAAATTTGACAAAAATTTGAGCTCGATCGGTTGAAAATTCGCGTGCCGCACGAGGGTTAAAGTTCGTGAGAACGAACAAAATTTATAAAAAGAAGCTCATAACTACTAAGGGGTCACCCCTATGGAGGTAAAAAGTATGAGCAACCCCCATTATTTTTGTATCCCCAATATTTCTCTAGAACAAGCTTACTCTCTATCTCCAACCCTTAAGGGGGTTCCCATACAAAAAAAAAAAATTGCGCGAAAGTGTACCAAAAATAGAAAAATAAAATATATGAGCATTTCAACGAGAATTATTTCTATGGTCGCCGATTTTGTTAAAATTTGGTGAGTGTGTTTGGAATCGAACGCATATTTCCAAAACATTTTTTATTTTTTTTTTTTTTGAAAACTGTGTCAACCCCGAAGTTTTGAATTATCGCTAAATTTATTGTTATACTTTTTTAGTTTGTGGAATCCCCGAATTATAGTTTAAATTTTTTGTTTATGTTAGATACGTTTTTTATGTACACGTATTGACCTTCCAGTTGTTCTATGACATTTGCAATTAAAACATACAAGCTGTGAGCGGAAAATTAAAGCTAAGCAGTGTTATTTTAAAGTTTCTTTGTGTTGTGATAGTGAATAATTCATCTTTTCAAGTAAAACTAAAAGCAACCCAGGAAAATGTGAAATAAAACAAGTGAAATAAAGGAAAATAAAACATTTAGAACTAAAAGATAAAAACTACATTGAAAAAAATAGCAGGTGCGCAATTGATTTTCAATGGCATCATATATGAAAAAAGTAATTTGAGATCACAACAGCCCAGCATTTATTTGATTGAACATGTTATTCCGCAGCTGTTGGGATCAAAATTGCCGTCTAAAAGAGAAGTTCTTGGTGTATTTTTTTTCACACTCGTACACTAAAATTGGAAGTGCGAAAAAGTATAATAATGGCTGCAAACGAAGTGTTCGTTTTCTGGGATAAGGCGCGAATTCCGACGCGAGACAAATCTGCCGCCATAAAATTGGCAAATTGGCAAATTGTACCAGGATTAGAGGAAATTAAACAAGAGCGCAACAAGAGGAGGACCTTCTCATAAGGTAAAAGAAGAAAACTTTGTCGAAGAATTAGACGACCTCTTCGATATTGCCCATGTTAATGCACTTACAACGATTACAATACCGGAGGATAGAGAGTTTTTGCTTGCGCAGAGGAAAAAGGCCACCCAGGCAGCATGATTGGCATTGACATGGCTCTAGTTGGCAATGAAAAAAGAAAAATGGAACGAGGAGAGACAAAAGAACAACGGCGATTACGAGCGACTACTGAAATTAATACATTATCAACGGGTAAGTATTGTAAATTGCAGAAGACGCACAATTTTATTACTTGTACTCAATATTTATTCAACTACAGTGCAAGTAACTTCATCTACCGAATCGTCAGACAATGGTGGAACGGAATGGGAAGTGGACGCTCTACCGTCGACTTCGAAAATTGTAAAAAGAGGAACACAGTCATTTATCAATGAACGGATCGTTTCTGCTTTGGACAAATGCATGATATCAGGCCGAAATGCAATGCATTTAATATATTTTCAATATTAATGTAAATATTTTTCATTACAGTTAAAGGAAGCAGCATTTTTTGTAGTGCATTGGGATGGCAAAATACTGGAAGACATTACAGGAAAGAATAAGATTGATCGCCTTCCAGTTATTGTTACTAATGAAGAAATGGAACAAATATTAGGCGTTCCAAAACTAGATTGTGGAAAAGGTAAAAACATCGCAGCGGCTGTTCACCACCTACTGGTAGAATGGAAGATTTCGAATCGAGTTCAAGCAATGTCTTTTCACACGACATTGTCAAACACTGGTGAATTCGGAGGAGCTGAAATTTTACTTGAACAGTTATTAGAGAGAGATTTGATGTATCTACAGTGTCGACATCACATATACGAATTGGTGCTAAGAGCAGTCTTCGAAGAAAAAATTGGAAACAGTTCTGCGCCAGATGTTGGCCTGTTTCGGCGTTTCCAGCTAAATTGGGAAAATGTTAATCAAAAGTCATTTGAAACTGGAGTAAGCGATGAAATCGTTGTTTCGAAATTAATACCTGCACCAGATGACATCATTACATTTTGCATGGCCAAACTACAGAAAAGACAACGTCGCAACGACTATAAGGAACTATTGGAATTGGTTGTTTTATTCCTTGGCGGCGATTTGAGCGCATATAACTTTAAACAACTCATACCCATTCACCACGCACGATGGATGTCCAAGGCAATCTACTCGTTGAAAATATTTATGTTCAGAGACCAATTTAAACTGTCAAAGTCACAATTGGATGGAATTCGAGATGTCTGTATATTTATTGTTTGTTTGTACGTAAAAGTCTGAAGCTGTCAAAGCGCCGAATCAGGACTTGAACTTTTTGAAAGCTCTTCACTCATATGCAGACTTAGATGAGAAATTGTCGAAAATAATGGTAACAAAGTTTATTAGACATTTGTGGTATCTAGCGGAGGAGGCTATAGCTCTAGCCTTCTTTGATTCAGATGTTTCGTGTGACATAAAACGAAAAATGTTGGCTATTATGTACATAGAGGATGGAGAAGAAAGCCTTGAAATAAAAGAAAGGGAAGTCAAACTACCAAAACATACTGATGAAGAAACTGGAGAAGAAGATGATGATTGTGGTACCTCTGATGGCTCTGAAGATGTTGAAGGCCCTATCCGTAGTAAGAAAAAATTGTGCTTAAATTTGCAGAAGTAAATGAACAATTTTTGTCGAATAACTTGAGCGCTTTCGTAACCTCAAAAACTAAAAACTTTTTCCAACGCTTCAAGTTGCCGCATGAATTTTTACGATATCCACCGGAAACGTGTCCACAGCGTGAAGATTAGCAGCAAGCATTGAAAATTGTCGACAAAATTCACGTTGTAAACGACACCGCCGAGAGAGGTGTGAAAATGATGGAGGACTACAATAAAATATTATGCAGGAACGAAGAGGAGAAGCAATATTTAATTCAAGTTGTCAGTGATTATCGCAAAAAATATCCGAGTTATGGCAAAAGTAATTTAATTTAAAGCATTAATAATTATGTTATACATAAATAAACCTATTAATAGCATCAATAAACCATATTATTTTATCGCAATAATTGTATATGAACACATCCATTTTACTTCAATGGTCTCCGATTTTGATAAAATTTGGTGAGTATGTTTGGAATCGAACGCATATTTCACAAACATTTTTTTCCATTTTATATATTTTATTTTATAAAATATCAGAACCCTATTTTTACACAAAAAGAATTTTTTAAATATCTCTTACACAACAAGTTATTGCCTTCTGAATGATGTCCTAACAACTAATTCTACAATATTTCAAAGATTCGGGGTTGCCACAGTTTTCAAAAAAAAAAAAAAAAGTGTTTTGGAAATATGCGTTCGATTCCAAGCACACTCACCAAATTTTATCAAAATCGGAGACCATAGAAATAATTCTCGTTGAAATGCTCACATATTTTGTTTGTTCTATTTTGGTACATTTTCGTGCATTTTTTTTTTGTATGGGAACCCCCTTAAGGGTTGGAGATAGAGGGTAAGTTTGTTCTAGAGAAATATTTGGGATACAAAAATAATGGGGGTCGCTCTTACTTTTTACCTCCATAGGGGTGACCCCTGAGTAGTTATGAGCTTCTTTTTATAAATTTTGCTCGTTCTCACGAACTTTAACCCTCGCGCGGCACGCGAATTTTCAACCGATCGAGCCCAAATTTTTGTCAAAATTTTTTTTCTTCTAACCTCACACAAAAATGACCTGCGTGTTTGGAACAGATGAGTTTTAAATTTGCCCATACAATGAAGGGCCACCTTAATATTTATATGGGGACTAGGTCGAAAAATGGACCGATCCTGACCATATTTGGTAAGGTCACTTATATTTTGAAAAAATATATACAAACCAAATTTGGAAAAAAATCTGTGCAATAGTTTTGTTTTTTGTTTGTTTGTGGGGTCTATTGACTAAGAATTGTCCTATAGGGATTATTTTTGGACTAGTGATTAATGGATGTGATAAACACATACAAACCCAATTTTAATAATTTGGAACATTTGGTGATTTATGTCGATTTCATAGGGGTCATTTGTATGGGGACTAGGTCTGAACATGGACCGAATTTCACCAATTTGAATATTGTTCATCCTATGGCCGATGAATGCTGATATACCAAATTTCATCAAAATATATTCATATTTGCGACCTGTAGTTTGATTACAAGGTTTACATGGACACACAGACGGACGGACATCGCTAAATCGACTCAGAAAGGGATTCTGAGTCGATCGGTATAATAAAAAATGGGTCTATGTCAAATATTTTTGGTAGTTACAAACAGCAGCACAAAGTCATTATACCCAAACCACATAGTGGTATAGGGTATAAAAATTATAACTTGGACACATTTTGGGACACGCGAATTTCATATATATATATTTTGTCTAAAAATAAACCACTTACGACTATTTTTACACATAGGATCTATGTAAAGCTGATTCCCGATATTCAGGAAAATCAATAAAAAGGAAACAGAAATCTTTTTCATATTTGGTTTGTATATGTTCTTGAGAAAAGTAACTCACTTTTCTATACATGGTCAGGATCGGTCAATTTTTTGACCTAGTCCCCATATGAAAATAATGTCAGATATGAACTGTTTCGTATCTGTGCTTTACAAATCAATAGCAATAGCACTAAAATTTGGTTAAGGCTTATTGCGTGATTTATTATGTCAGCAATGTTGGATCCTAGATATTTCTCTCGAAACGTATGGTATAAAGTTTTGCATGGTCGGTATAGAACGGCCATAACTTTTTTTAGTTTTCTTGTTTTGTGATTTAACGGAGAGTGAAAAGTGAAAGTATTTCTATATTACGATAGATAGCATCAATTTCAGACTAGTTAGCGATACATAAAAATAACGCTTTTTATAAAATTAGTTTTATATGGCAAAAGGACGCTTTTGAAGAGCTGTAAAAAAACGAATGAATTCTTCGCTGCTTTCAAATCAGTCAGTGGAACACAAACGCATAAAACAGAAATGTTTGCACTTAAATGAACTTTTTTTTTGTGCTTTTCTTTAATGGCATGAGTCACTAAAAATAAAAATTTGGCACAGATTTGAAATTCAAAATGAAAAAAAATATATAATTTTTCAAATTAACGGTTTGTTGAGGATAGAAATGAAAACAAAAAATAATACAATCCATTTTTACTTTATTTTATTTTTAATTTTTTTTTTTTTTTTTGAATAAGTGTTTATTTTGTGCAAATTTTGTTTTAAACCAATTTTCGTTTATACTCAACCCTTTAAATTACTTAAGCACTTATGAATGGCTTCTGAACTGGTTTCTTTTATGTTTTACTTAATTGTTCCAAAAAAAAACATCCTTTTTTTATGAGAACATGCAACATGTGTTGCAATAATATCGTGTTACAGTTCTTTTATTTTTCAATACTTATTTTGAATGTTTGGTTGGAAATTTTTTAAGAATTTCGTAATTTTTATTTGCTTTAAATTTATTTAGTTTTGAAATCTTTTAATTTGAAGGCCACTTAAGATTTTCCTTATTTCTTATTCAACTTTCGATTTTTGTTAACTTTATTTTTATTTATTTTTTTCTTTTTGTGAAAATTCAGTTCATCGAATTTTTTTTCCCACTTGTGTATTTTTCTTATATTTTATTTTGTTTTGATTTGATTTGAATGACAAAAATAGTTCAATTACAAAACTATTTTATACATAAATTTTTTCTTCGAATTATATTTGAAAATTTATTAAAGCTATTTTTATATTGTTTTTTCCATATTCTAATTTTGGTTTTCATTTAAAATATTATATTTTTTCACATGTTTTCTTCTATTTCAAATAAATCTTTTCTATATACAACTCCCAGCACTATTCACCTTTTGCTTTGGATTCTTGATTTAGGAATCAACACGCGTTTTTTTTTCTAATTCAAATGTTTCGTTTATATTTCGTACATCCGTCATTCGCCAGAATCAAAATTCAACTGAAAAACTTTTTGCTGCAGACATCAAAACAAACTGCTGCAGACTGTTCGTACTGCTGCTGCTGCTGCTACTAATGTGTGTGTTGGGTTGTTTTCAATTCAATACTATGAAGACTTTGTTTTGAATTTTACCACTATTGTGTGTATTAGCATGGTAGCGCCCTCTATTAGCAAAGTTTTGCTTTTAAAACACCACCACCATTACATATCTAAAGCACAACACAAACAGTCACAAACAAAAAACGCGCCAAATTGCGGTACTTGCATGAATACATGCTAATACATGTTGCCCAGATTGAAATAAACTGATCGATTAAGTAGTTCAGCAAAAAGTTGTGGCAGCTCATGGGGGTGAAGCTTTTAAAGAATTTCTACTAATACGTTTTAAACATCAGTGTGCAAAAACAAAAGTCATGTCATTCTAAAAGAATGACTTTTTCATTAGGTACTGAAAAAAAAAATCATGTGGAGGGAAATGTCAGAGAAGTGATTCATTTATACGGTATTAACTATTGTAAAGTATTCTTCGAAAAATGAACTGCTTTTTAAAATTTTTATTTTTTATATTTCGAGAAAAAACTAATATTTTGATTTTTATTTTTTGGAAAACAAATTGTAACTGAATAATTGATATTAGCAGATTCCAGTACTCGAAATTGGAGTGCAAATTCTAGGAAATTTTATCATTTCAATTAATAAAGAAGCATACCTTTATGCTTCACAATTCAACTCATTTTAAATGAAGAAAACAAACTCAACACATTAGCACAAACACATTAACAAATTTAATAAACACACACATAGCATTGTATAATTTTATGTATGTGTTAGCAGCAACTTTAAACGATCATAACTCCAAAAAAATATTCCAGACGATGAAAATCTGTAAATGTGGGTAACAGCTAAAAATAAATACCTTTCAAATGATAAACTTTTTGTCAAAATCGGGGTAAAACTGTGAAACTTACATCTGTCAAAAGAAATCGCCTGGTGTATTAATATTATAATTGATTTTAGTACAGGAAAATAAAAACATATTTTGAAAATGAAAAGTTTAGATCGAAACAAGTACGGCTGTGCCGAATCTTTGATACCCTTTACCTGTGCCTTAAACTCAATATTTTAAGAAATGCTGGGTACGATTACCATTTTAATACAGTTGTCGATAGTTATCCTTTAAGTTACAATACCGTTTGAATTTATAGTTAATTGTTTTTCTTTTTTGACCAGTAATTATTATAAATAGCAGAGCCCAGCCCTCGAAATTCAAGTGCAAATTTTGGGAAATTGTAAGAGCGTAAAGGTATGCTAATCAATTATAGCCAATTCAACACTCTTTAAATAAAATATATTAAATTTCATTATAAATATTTGTTGAATATACAGAAGACATATAAGTGGGTTTGTTAATAAGTAATTTTATAAAAAATTAATCAATTTTAGCCAATTTGGAATTCAACACAGGGCTATTAATATTTATAATAAACACACACACAGTATGTTTTTTCATGTATTTTTTAGTAGCAACTTTAATTGGGCAATACTCCAAAAAAAATTAACCAGACGGCGTAAATCTGCAAATCTGGTGGATAGCTAAAAAGAAATACCTTTCAAATGAGGAATGTTTGATCAAAATCGGTTATTAACTAAAGTTTTTATATTGGTCACAAGAAACTGCCTTGCCTATTAATATTATAGATTTTTTATTGTTCTTTTATAAAGACAGTAGCGGTTTTTTTTCGTAAAAAGAATTATCTTTACTTTGAAAAATTACTCTATTACTGAGTAGCTCTCTATTGCTGGGTTATGCGAAACCGAAAACAGAACTCGGTCACACATTTGGCTGTAGCGCTGTGGTGGCCAAAGTTAACAATTTCTTAAAACCACCATATTTGTATGGCAATAAGCGGCTAGAATGCTCTGAGAAAATGTTGGGACAAAAAACTATGGGATGTCTGTCATACATTTTACACCCCTAGGGGGTCCTAGACAGTTGTGGAACTTTTTATTCTATATGTTCTTGGGTTGTAATGTAAATTTTGTATGTGAGCCCCTTAATGATAAAATGTTGGGGGGGGTGGAAAAGTAATGAAAGTCGGTCATGCATTTGGCAATGTCTAGGAGATGAATTTATTGAAATTTTATAAAATTGTAAACTTTATAAGGGAGGCCCCTTCAGCAATGGAGAATGGGGAGTTATGTTCGGAAAAAATGCCAGGAAGGAAATATCTATGAATGAATCTGTGGCAGTTATGGAGTGTTTTTGTAATTTTTTTTCCTTTTTGCCTCCACTTTGAGCTCGATGTCCCCATTGCTTGGCTCTTCTGGTTTTTTCCGAGCATCACAAAATTACAAGAACAATAACAAATACAACTTGGAAAAATCAAATTTTTTCAACATTTTTACTGAAATCTCTAACACTCAATAATGCGAAGGTAGATCAATAAGTGCGAAAATATTGGGAAAAGAATCAGGAATTGGTGTTGGCCCGTCGGATAGTGAGAGTGCGGCTGGTTGTTGATGTCATAGGCATATCATATGGTTCTCAGATTCCTATTTTAAACGATTAGTTTTTGCATCGTATTGATGAAACATGTTTCCATTACCAAACACTGCAGACAAGGCTGCAGTCTAAGCAATGTCTTTTTCCGGGCGGATTGGCACCGAAAAAGATGAAGTTGGGCTTAACGGCCAACAATATCATGTACGCAACATAATCCACATTGATAACCTTCAAAAGAAAAAGCGTGAGTGCATATGTGTGCAGTCCATACTTAGGGCTAGGAATTGTTACCTCTTCTGCCCTATTCTCCAGTTTTCCTCCAGTGACAATTTTCTATTTTCAAACCATAGGACATTGAAACAGATTTAGCTCCAGAAACGAAATCATGGCTCAAACAAATTCCACTCTGGGGACCTTGAAGAATCCCATTATTTTTTAGGAAAAAATTGGAAAACGGGGACAAAGTGTTTTGAGCTAGAAGGAGGCTACGTTGAGAAAATTTTTTTTGTGCGTTCAGCCTGTTTAAACCATTTTCAATAACATTGTAGGCCCACCTAGAAATTATGTAGTGATTAGTTTGGACAATGTGATTAGAAGATTCCATGTGTTGTTATTGTCTGTACGTGTTACAAGGGATACCATGAAAAGGCTTCTGCCTTTAAGAAGGCACTAAATGAAGCCAAGGCTAGTTTTGCAGATTCTCTATTTTTTAAGATAATTTTGAATTCCCAGCTTTCAAATCCATTACTGAATAACATGACACATTAAGTAATCTTACGGAACATGATTTGCTTCCTTGTGTCAAAGTGCCTCGGACGAATCTCAACCTGGGAAGGGAGGTTGATAACTCTAGAGCTATGATTCAAGTGAAGCGTTAGATGACCATAAACTTGACCTAAACTACAATACTTTATGAAGAATTCAAATATGGGCACTGGTGTAGTTAGTCAAACCCATTGAAAACCCAAAATTTGTGACTCAAGATCCAACAAGTTGGATCTGGCAAAAAGTCTATTTAAACTGCAGCTCTTTTGGTACGAATAGTATTATTAAAACTCAAGACAAATAACTTTTCAAATTATGCTCATAAGTATTCGAACCAAACTGATACGGAAAAAGATACAAAGGTCTAAAAATGTATATATTTGATAGAGCGGCAAAATTAGTGAATCCGTAAACGGCCCAACTCCAAATCCATTTTTTAGTTAACAATATATTAAAAATCAAAACAAACAAATAACACTGTGCTACATTTTCGTGTTAGTTGTCGGGAGGTGAGGCAGGCTGAAAGTTTCTTGGCAATTATAGTAAAACCTCCAACGACTTTGGCGTTCTCTGGCCAAACTTATTTTTATTCTATGCATGGATATATTAATAAAAATTATTTATTTAATTTTTCGCTGCAATTTTGCTGAATAATGTAAAGAAGAAATCATCAATAGTTCTTGAGTTTCAACTGAAAAAGCAAGCAAACAATCATCAAAATGAGGCAAAAACATATAAAAGGTCACAAAAAAGTTTGGCCTGAGAACGTGAAACTTTTTGGAGGTTTTACTATACTGGCCTAGTACTTTCACCATGACTTGGAATTTATCTCACCCTACTCCTACCCGAATAGCTGTTGCACTATGTAATTACTGATATTCTACCCTTTTATCAACACACAATCACAGAAACATCATGACATGTAAGACAATACAAAATCGGTGTGACATGATTGTTTTGGTGAAAAAATTATTATATGAAAAATGAAAAATAAAAAATGAAAAATAAAAAATAAAAATTGAAAAATAAAAAATGAAAAATAAAAAATTAAAAATGAAATACGAAAAATGAAAAATGAAAAACGTAAATTAAAAAATGAAAAACGAAAATTAAAAATGAAAAAATAAAAATAAAAAATGAAAAATAAAAAATTAAAATTAAAAAATGAAAAAAAAAATCAAAAATTAATAATAAAGAATAAAAAATAAAAAATGAAAAACAACAAATGAAAAATTAAAAATAAAAATGAAAACTGAAAAATAAAAAATAGGAAATGAAAAATAAAAAATGAAAAGTGAAAAATAAAAAATGAAAAACGAAAATTAAAAAATGAAAAACGAAAAATAAACAATGAAAAATTAAAATTAAAAATTAAAAATAAAAAAAATACAAATAAAAATAAAAAATGAAAAATAAAAAATGAAGAATAAAAATAATAATTGAAAAATAAAAAATGAAAAATAAAAATTAAAAAATACAAAATGAAAAATGAAAAACGAAATACGAAAAATTAACAATTAAAATTTAAAGCGAAAAACGAAAAATAAAAAATGAAAAATTAAAAATAAAGAATAAAAAATAAAAAATGAAAAACAACAAATGAAAAATTAAAAATAAAAATGAAAACTGAAAAATAAAAAATAGAAAATGAAAAATAAAACATGAAAAGTGAAAAATAAAAAATGAAAAACGAAAATTATAAAATGAAAAACGAAAACTAAACAATAAAAAATGAAAATTAAAAATGAAAAATGAAAAATAAAAAAATGACAAATAAAAATAAAAAATGAAAAATAAAAAATGAAAAATAAAAATAATAATTGAAAAATAAAAAATTAAAAATAAAAAATAAAAATTAAAAAATACAAAATGAAAAAAGAAAAACGAAAAACGAAATACGAAAAATAAAAAATGAAAAATTAAAAATGAAAAATAAAATTTTAAGAATAAAAATAAAAATGAAAATGAAAAATGAAAAATTAAAAATAAAAAATGAAAATAAAATATGAAAAACTAAAAACCAAAAATTAAAAATAAAGAATGAAAAATAATAAATGCAAATTAAAAAATTAAAAAAGAAAAATCAAAAATAAAAAATGAAAAATAAATAATGAAAAACGAAAAATTAAAAATAGAAAAGAAAAAATGAAAATTGAAAAATTAAAAAAATTAAAAAAGAAAAAATTAAAATTAAAAAATGAAAAAACAAAAAATCAAAAATTAAAAATAAAGAATAAAAAATAAAAAATTAAAAACAACAATTGAAAAATTAAAAATAAAAATGAAAACTGAAAAATAAAAAATAGAATATGAAAAATAAAAAATTAAAAGTGAAAAATAAAAAATGAAAAAAGAAAATTATAAAATGAAAAACGAAAAATAAACAATAAAAAATGAAAATTAAAAATGAAAAATGAAAAATAAAAAAATGACAAATAAAAATAAAAAATTAAAAATAAAAAATTAAAAATAAAAATAATAATTGAAAAATAAAAAATGAAAAATGAAAAATAAAAATTAAAAAATACAAAATAAAAAATGAAAAACGAAATACGAAAAATTAAAAATTAAAATTTAAAGCGAAAAACGAAAAATAAAAAATTAAAAATGAAAAATAAAATTTTAAGAATAAAAATAAAAATAAAAATGAAAATGAAAAATGAAAAATTAAAAATAAAAAATGAAAATAAAAAATGAAAAACTGAAAACCAAAAATTAAAAATAAAGAATAAAAAATAAAAAATGAAAATTAAAAAATTAAAAAAGAAAAATCAAAAATAAAAAATGAAAAATAAATAATGAAAAACGAAAAATTAAAAATAGAAAAGAAAAAATGAAAATTGAAAAATTAAAAAAATTAAAAAAGAAAAAATTAAAATTAAAAAATGAAAGAAGAAAATTAAAAAATTAAAAAAAAAAAAATTAAAAACTAAAAATTAAAAATGAAAAATTAAAAGAGAAAAATGAAAAATGAAAAATATAAAATGAAAACTAAATAATTAAAAATAAAAAATTAAAATTTAAGAATGAAAAACGAAAAATTAAAAATGAAAAATAAAAAAATAGAAATGAAAAATTAAAAATTTTAAATGAAAGATGGAAATTGAAAAATAAAAAATTAAAAAATAATAAACGAAGAATTAGAAATGAAAATGAAAAATTAAAAATTAAAAAAAAATCGAAAGTGAAAAATAAAAAATGAGGAATAAAAAATTAAAAACGAAATACGAAAAATGAAAAATGAAAAACGAAAATTAAAAAATTAAAAACGAAAATTAAAAAATGAAAAACGAAAAATAAAAAATTAAAAATGAAAAATAAAAAATGGAAAATAAAAAATAAAAAATCAAAAATGAAAAACGAAAATTAAAAACGAAAAATAAACAATGAAAAATTAAAATTAAAAATGAAAAATAAAAAAGTGACAAATAAAAATAAAAAATTAAAAATTAAAAATAAAAAATGAAAAATAAAAATAAAAATTGAAAAATGAAAAATAAAAAATAAAAAATAAAAATTAAAAAATAAAAAAAACCAAATGAAAAATGAAAAACGAAATAAGAAAAATTAAAAATGAAAATTTAAAACGAATAACGAAAAACCAAAAATAAAAAATGAAAAAATAAAAATGAAAAATAAAATATTAAGAATAAAAATAATTAAAAATAAAAAATGAAAATAAAAAATTAAAAACTGAAAATCAAAAATTAAAAATAAAGAATGAAAAATAAAAAATGAAAATTAAAAAATGAAAAAAGAAAAATCAAAAATAAACAATGAAAAACGAAAAATGAAAAATAGAAAAGAAAAAATGAAAATTGAAAAATTAAAAAAATTAAAAAAGAAAAAATTAAAATTAAAAAGTGAAAGAAGAAAAATAAAAAATTAAAAAAAATAATAAAAATGAAAAACTAAAAGAGAAAAATGAAATATGAAAAAAAAAATGAAAAATAAAGAATGAAAACTAAAAAATTAAAAATGAAAAATTAAAATTAAAGAATGAAAAACGAACAATTAAAAATGAAAAATAAAAAATTAGAAATTAATAAAAAAAAATTTTTAAATGAAAGATGGAAATTGAAAAATAAAAAATTAAAATTAAAAAATAAACGAAGAAATGAAAAATGAAAAATTTAAAAAAAAAATCAAAAGTGAAAAATAAAAAATTTAAAATGAAAAATTAAAAATATGATATGAAAAATAAAAAATTAGAAATAAAAAATGAAAATAAAAAATCAAAAATTAAAAATGGAAAATGAAAATTACAAAATGAAAAAAAAATAACGAAAAGTGAGATATAAAAACTGAAAAATAAAATATGAAAAACTTAAAATTAAAAATTAACCAGTTAAAATAATAAATAATAATAAATATTTTTATGTTAGCAGAGCCGCTGCAGTTGATTGCTATAAGTGATACATAGAAGACGCTTTCTGTTTGCTTTTAAAAAAGTGCCATAAAAAAATCTTTACTTACTAGATGTGTACACATCTCCCCTGCGATCAGACTAACATGATTTTTTTAAGATTGGGCCGTTAAGAGAATATGTAGTTCCATTTGTTTTGTTACTTAACCTTCTAGCTCAAGCACGTCTTGTAATGGAACTCAATTTTTTTTGTAACCGTTTCATATGGATATGCGGAATAAACTTCAATATGAGGTCTTACCTTAAAAGTACTTTTTTTTATTGAACATGCATAACCAGCAAAAATAACATCTAAAGAAGTGAAGAGGAGAAAATTGCGATCATAGCCAATGAATTTAACATGGGCCAGTCACACCTTATACTTTTGCGGTACAATAAAGCTATTTTACGTATTGAGGCCTTATGAGTGGACACTATTCTAATATGATGGCTAAGTCATTCTAATCGATTGAAGATTGCTTTTGCTTTAGCTTTTCACTGAAACCCATCTATCTTATCTGCGTTTTTGAAATATTTTAACTGTCGTTATTGTAATTTTTTTATTATTTATCACAAGTTAAAAGAAAGACTTTCTTAATTAATGCCTTGTAGTTTATTAAACATTTACAAAAGTTGCACACCTTCTTAGACATGTTAACATTAGTTTATAATAAAAACGTTTGTTGCTTTTGTTGTAATGTCTACCACACACATTAATAGATAAATATTAAAACAACTGTAAATCATTGTTAGCCTTACGCATACCACATTATTTAAAACTTGCTTTATATATCCTTTAAATCCCATTAATTGTACAACAAAACGCATAATTCCAACCCCAATTTCAAATACATTTCACCCACATCCAACAAATGAATATGCGAGTATGAATGCACACACACCTTGCACCTGTATAATGCGTTCTATAGAAATCATCCCCTTTTCTTTAAACATTTTCCCATTTCCCTTTGCACATTTTTACAGACTTTCACTCAAACTTTTGCCCTATTTGCATACGACGAAAGCGGAAGTTACATTGAATTCCATTCGTAATGGTTTTCAAATGTCTACGACCGAGGAAGAGTGTATGCTGCTATTTACATTGAATACATACTTGTGAATAATATTTATTTACATCTGGTATGCTTTTTCCCATATACAGATACGCCTGAATATATACAATTATTTTGGGTTTTAATTTTTTGCAGCTTTCGTTGTCTGTCTCAAATATTGTTTTCCAGCAGCAGACAAAATATAAGCAGCTGCTAACAGACAGATACATTTTGATAACAAACCAACAAGTTTTGTTATTTGATGTTAAGTTCCCACCCTACTCGTTCTGAGTGGATGGGTTGGTTTGGTTATGTGTTTGGATAGTGCTCTTTATTAGCAGAATTACCTTCTATGACTTTTTTCAAAAAATTATTGAAGTTTCCAACTAAAATTTTAACCAAATTTATAAGCTTTTGTAATCCTATTGGATGAAAAATTGCAGAGTTTTAATGAAAATTTCCATAGTTATATGAAACGTTTCAAAAAATTTAATATTTCTATGAAAAAATTCATACATTCAATGCAAGTTTCATTATTGGGCATGAAAAATTTCATAAAATTTATGTAACAGGTTTTATTAAAGTTCATCAAAGTTTGTCAGAATTAATTAAATTTATTATGTGAATTCATAAAAATTATGAAAGTTCTCAGTATTATTAAATTGTTTCGTTTATTCTATGGAAACTTCATTAATTTTGTGAAACTTTGTTTCAACACTAAGCAAAGAGTTTAATTACTAATACACAGAAAGAATTTACTGTCTCATAATAATAAAATATTCAATTCATTTAAAAAAAAAAATCATGTGGGTCCGATCGCAGGGGAGATGTGTAAACATCTAGTAATTAAAGATTTTTTATAGCACTTTCTAAAAATCAAACAGAAAGCGTATCACTTATTATTATTATTATTATTTATTATTTTAACCGGTTAATTTTAATTTTTCGTTTTTTATTTTTAATTTTTAATTTTTCGTTTTTCATTTTTCGTTTTTCATTTTTCATTTTAAATTTTTTCTTTTAATTTTTCATTTTTTATTTTTAATTTTTTTATTTTAACTTTAATTTTTCATTTTTTTTTTTCATTTTTCATTTTTAATTTTTTTCTTCATTTTTCATTTTTCTTTTTTCGTTTTTTATTTTTCAATTTTTATTTTTCAATTCTCATTTTTTATTTTTCATTTTTAATTTTTCATTTTTTATATTTTTTATTTTTTTAAATTTTTCATTTTTTATTTTTCATTATTCATTTTTAATTTTAGTTTTTCATTTTTCATTTCTTATTTATCATGTTTCATTTTTTATTTTTGATTTTTTATTTTTAATTTTTTAGTTTTAATTTTTTATTTTTCATTCTTAATTTTTTATTTTATATTTTTAATTTTTTATATTTCATTTATATTTTTAATTTTTTGTTTTCCATTTTGAATTTTTTTTTCATTTTTAATTTTTCATTTTTTCTTTTCATTTTTCGTTTTTCATTTTTTATTTTTCATTTTTAGTTCTTCATATTTCATTTTTTATTTTTCATTATTAATTTTTTATTTTTCATTTTTAATTTTATATTTTTACAATTTTTCATATTTTAATTTTTAATTTTTTTATTTTTAATTTTTTATTTTTCATTTTTCATTATTCATTTTTAATTTTTCGTTTTTCGTTTTTCATTTTTTATTTTTTATTTTTCATTTTTCATTTTTCATTTTATATTTTTATACCCTATACCACTATGTGGTTTGGGTATAATGACTTTGTGCTGCTGTTTGTAACAACCAAAAATATTTGACCTACACCCATCTTTAATTATACCGATCGAATCAGAATCACTATCTGATTCGATTTAACGATGTCCGTCCGTCCGTCCGTCTGTGTGTCCATGTAAAGCTTGTAATCAAACTGCAAGTCGCAAATTTGGTATTTAAGCTTCCTTCGGCCATGGGATGAACGCTATTGAAATTGGTGAGAATCGGTCAATGTTCAGATCTAGCCCCCATACAAATGACCCTTATGAAATCAACATATCGAGGGCTTATATTCAAAAAGTGCTATCTACATTTGACAGCAATATTAATTTTATATTTCAAACTCTTCTCTGATATAACTGTCAAATACGATATTAATTTTGATTTCATACATGATTAGTACGACTATCTCTTAATAGATATTGTAGCAAATCGATAGACAAATACTTTCAGATCTTATTAGTAAATTGGTTTTACGCGCTCTCTTTAAAATAATTATTGATGCAGATAGCACTTTTTGAATATAAGCCCTCGATATATTGCCATAAGATCCAAATTATCATACAAATCGTAGTCAAATTGGGTTTGCATGTATATATTACATCCATTAATCAGTAGTCCAAAAATGACCCCTATTGGACAACTCTTAGTCATGGCCCCATATAGAGCTGCTTCCCGATCTTCACTTAAATCTATCAAAAAACAAAAATATTGCACTGATTCTTCTCAAATTTTGTTTGTATATATTTTTGCAAAATACAAGACACTTTACCAAACATGGTCAGGATTGGTCCATTTTTGGGCCTAGTCCCCATATAGATATAGCATCCGATATGAACTTTTTCATATCCGCAACCGAAAAAATTAATAAAAATCCCACTCAAATTTGGTTTATGCCTGAGAGATATGGTCTCTAAACGCATGGTATAGGGTATCGTATAGTCGGTCTAGACCGACTATAATTTTCTTACTTGTTCATTTTTAATTTTTAATTTTCTATAATTTTCTTACTTGTTCATTTTTAATTTTTAATTTTTTATTTTATATTTTTCATTTTTCATTTTTAATTTTTCATTTTTCAATTTTCATTTTTAATTTTTCATTTTTAATTTTAGTTTTTCATATTTCATTTCTTATTTTTCATGTTCCATTTTTTATTTTTCATTTTTTATTTTTCATTTTTTAGTTTTAATTTTTTGTTATTAATTTTTTTGTTTTTTATTTTTCCTTTTTATTTTTTTTTAATTTTTAATTTTTAATTTTTCATTTTTTATTTTTCATTTTTCATTTTTTATTTTATATTTTTAATTTTTAATTTTTTATTTTTCATTTTTATTCTTAATTTTTTGTTTTCCATTTTTATTTTTTTTTTATTTTTAATTTTTAATTTTTTATTTTTCATTTTTCTTTTTCATTTTTTATTTTTCATTTATAGTTCTTCATATTTCATTTTTCATTTTTTATTTTTCATTTTTATACCCTATACCACTATGTGGTTTGGGTATAATGACTTTGTGCTGCTGTTTGTAACAACCAAAAATATTTGACCTAGACCCATCTTTAATTATACCGATCGAATCAGAATCACTTTCTGAGTTGATTTAACAATGTCCGTCCGTCCGTCCGTCCGTCCGTCCGTCCGTCCGTCCGTCCGTCCGTCCGTCCGTCCGTCCGTCCGTCCGTCTGTGTGTCCATGTAAAGCTTGTAATCAAACTGCAGGTCGCAAATATGAATATATTTTGATGAAATTTAGTATATAAGCTTTTAGCGGCCATGGGATGAACGCTATTGAAATTGGTGAGAATCGGTCCATGTTCAGACCTAGCCCCCATACAAATTACCCATATGAAATCGACATAAATTGCCATAAGATCCAAATTGTCATATAGATCTTACTCAAATTGGGTTTGTATGCGTTAATTACATCCACTAATGAGTAGTCCAAAAATGATCCCTTTGACCCCATATAGCGCTGCTTCCCGATCTTCACTTAAATCTATTAAAAAACAAAAATATTGCACTGATTCTTCTCAAATTTTGTTTGTACATATTTTTGCAAAATACAAGAGACTTTACCAAACATGATCAGGATCGGTCCATTTTTGGACCTAGCCCCTTTATAGATATAGCATCCGATATGAACTTTTTCATATCTGCAGCCAAAAAAATTAATAAAAATCCCACTCAAATTTGGTTTTTGCTTATTTTCAATGTCCAGTTAGTTGGGCCTAAGAGATAGGGTTTCTAAACGCATGGTATAGGGTATCGTATAGTCGGTCTAGACCGACTATAATTTTCTTACTTGTTCATTATTAATTTTTTATTTTTCATTTATTATTTTTCATATTTTATTTTTAATTTTTTTTATTTTTCATTTTTTATTTTTCATTATTCATTTTTAATTTTTCGTTTTTCATTTTTCATTTTTCATTTTTTATTTTTTATTTTTCATTTTTCATTTTTAATTTTAATTTTTCATTTTTCATTTTTCATTTTCAATTTTTAATTTTTCATTTTTCATTTTTTATTTTTAATTTTTAATTTTCTATTTTTCATTTTTTATTTTTCATGGTTATTATTCAAACAGGTTATCATAATATCATAATTTTTTCACCAATACAATCACATTTTGTCTTACGACTCATATGTTACGCTTACATGATACGCTGTTTTTGAAATTTACCCCCCTGCGCGTATAGATGTTTAGACATAAAAAAAACAACTAAATAGAATTTAGGAATTGGAGTTGTGGTGACTGAACATCTACAGTTTTTGAGTAACATTCCGAAATGCACAGTATTCTTATTAAATACGGACAGCGTGTGGAAACAGCTTCATCGTTATCTACATATACAATCCTCTCACTCACTCATATAAGATTGGATAATATTCTCACGATAAAAAGAAATGCATTCTGCGTACAGCCGTCAATAACTACACTTCTAATTTTTAAACAAAATTCTTAAAACAATTTTTTATAAATTATTTTTAGTACATTTGACCAATATCTCAAAAAGGTTTTCATTTCGCATGTCATCGTAGAATAACGAAGAAAACTACCTATATAATCAATACGGACTCTGATTAAAAAATAAATTGGAATAGTTAATTAAATTAAATTATATTTAATTCATTTTAACGTAAAATTCATAGTGTATAGAATAAATTTTTACAAGTTTTAATAAAAATTTTTATTATAATTTAGCCATAGAATCTTTAAAATAAAATTCATGAATTATTAGGAATATTTGTACAAAATTATTGAAACATGCATTGAATTTATTAATTCATTAGAGATATGAAAATTTTCATTAATTTTGTGTATAAAATTCATTAATTTAATGAATATTTCACGGGGTCAATGCAAAAAATTCCGGTTAATACACTAAAAGAAAAAAGTAAACTTTTCCAAGAATTAATTAAATTTGTTATATTAATTCATAAAGATTATGAAAGTTTTAAATATCATTAATTCTTTTTCGTTAATTTTATGGAAACTGCATTAATTCAATGAAAGCTTCTCTCATCATTAAGCAAAACGTTTCAGTGTTAATACGCGGCAAAAATCAACTGCATTTATTAGTATTATTTTTCATAAATTTAATGAATGATTTTATTAAAATTTAAGAAATGAAGCTGATCATAGTATTTATCAAACAGAGTCAGTATTAACTTATTAATAATTTAAGAAGAATTATTATATATTAATACGTGAAATTTTTAGTTCCTGTTTTAAGCAATATGCGGTTACGGAGGAGTGTGAAAATTGGGGTAGTTATAGTTCATATGGAGTAGAAGCTGAGAATGATGAAATTTATGTTTAATCTGTCTTAAATATATATTAAATTAAACAAAATAAAATATTTATAATAATTCGTTACACCCTATTAATGCGATTGATTTGAATTATATACCAGATGATCTGTGTTGAATTGTGAATAGCTAAAATTGATTAACATGCCTTTACGCTCATATTAATATTTATAAATTTTTAAGATATATAGATTAAAAAAAACATTGGTAAACTAAAATTGAATGAAAAAATAATATTTTCAAGAATTTGCACCCGAATTTCGAGTGCTGGGCTATACTAGTTTTAATAAATTCATAGGCTGAGTTTTGATAAAAAAAAACAATTTTGCGTGTTAAAGTGTTTTTTTTTCATAGATATAATGAACATTTCATAGGAATTTATCTATAGAATCAATCTATAGAATCTATAGAATCAATAAAGAATATTTTTTTGAAGACTTACAGATAATGAATTAGATTTATTATTTCATTAAAATCTGTATCCCGTTCATTAATTTTATAAAAAACAAATTATTGATTTAATGAAAATTTAACTGATCATTAAAAAGAAAATTTCAACAATTTAGTGAACAATTTTATAAAATTTAGAAAATGGTGCTTTTCATAGAATTAATTTATTTATTTACTTATTTCATTCAGTAGTAATGATTAAAAGATCCTTAGTTTAATCAAAGATTTTTTAATAGAATTTTAGTGAAAAATTTGTCAATTCAAAATTATATTTTTCATAGATTTAATGCAAACAGAATGGAAAAGTGGACATATTTAAAAAATTAATTTATAAATTTGTAGACTTATAAATTAAAAAAATTATGTAAATTGCAGTAAATATTATGAAAGCTTAATTTCAACGAACAATTACACAAGGGAACAAAATTAAACTTTTTTGGTTTTTACCGGAACTTTATTGCAATTTTTTAAAAATTTTAGGTCGCTCTTAAGTCTAATCTCCATTTTTCTTCATTAGCTCGTATTTTTAAGTTACAGGTACTAATCGTATATTTGACTTTTTTAAAAATTTTTTATTTTTTTCAAAACTTCAACGATATCTCTGGAACTATTGGACGAATTTAAAACCATGTAAGCACGGGTTAAATATAATATTGTTGACGAGTTTTGAATTTTTTTAACTGAATGTGGTGAACCGTTTTCAAGTTATTCCAATATATGTAGTGGAAGTGCCTTAATTTTGGACAAAACGAATTTCGCGAAAAGTCGAGCTGATAGAAAAAATCAAGTGCAGATTTGGATTCAGCGTCCCAAATACCCTTAAAAATAACATTCAGTTCTTAATCAACAAAAACCTTATTCACTTGTGTTATTAATGTGCCCCTACTCAAAGAATTTCAGTGTTTAAAGACTAAAGGAGCTTTTTAATTTTTTCATAAATTTAAGGACAACTTCCTTGAAATTCCCCTAAGGAATCCCTTAACAGAATCGTGGACTTTTTAAAAGAACTCATGGAAAATTTAATATTAATGGAATCAACGAAGTTCCACAACCACACGAGCTGGAACGATAGCACATTTGGAAAACAATTTATTTATTTCATAACATAATCGCCTTTTAGCTCGATATAAATTTCTCAACGATATTCATTAGTTTCGCTACCCTGTTTATATTAAGAACTATCTAGCATCTTAAAATAGCTACCTCTTTATTGTTGGCAAATCTTTTACCATCGAGCCATTTTTTCAAATGTGGAAAATAGTATATAATCCGAGAGAGATAAATCTAGCGAATAAGGTGCGTGATGAAACAGTTCGAACTTTAATTCATGGATTTTGGTCATCGCAATAGTGAATATGTGAACTGAACTGTCTTGATGAAACAACACTTTCTTTTCGCCAAATGCCGTGTTTTTCCCTTAATTTCATCACTTTTTTTTTGAAGATAATGAAAAAAATTATCCCACTCGCATTCCAAAAAAGAGACATCATAAACTTGCCTGCATATGAAACTGTCTCAGCCTTGTCTCAGGTGTGAAGTTGTGGATCCATGTCTAATGGTTACGAATCGATGCAACACTCTATTGAAACATATTCACAAAGCTATATTTGCGCTATTAGCAAAACTGGACTCATCTTGCGGACGGCTTTCTCATCTCCAAATTTTCGGTCAATATGCGATGTAAAATACTTTTTGAAATGCCCTCATTTGAGATAGTTCACCGGCGATCATTCAATACCATTTTGTGGATTTTATTAACCGTTTCTAGCTTGTCCATCTCAGTTGGTCGACCACTATCTTGCTCGTTTTGGCAGCTCGTACGTTCTCGTTTATACTCTGTCGCCCAATATGTTACAGTTGTAAATAAAGGAGCAGACCCCCCAGAGTAGAATTCAATTCGGCTTTTATAATGGTTGCTCTTAAATTATATTTTAAAATGGTGACCAATTTTTGATGTGTAAACATCTATACGCGCAGGGGGGTAAAAATCTATTTCACAATACAATACAAATACAAAAACAGTGTAACATGTAAGACGTAAGACAAAATCGGTGTGACTTATGATTATATTGGTGAAAATTTATGATATATAATAAACATTTTGAAAATGAAAAATGAAAAATAAAAAATTAAAAATAAAAAAAGGAAAATAAAAAATTAAAAATGATAAATAAAAAATGAAAAATAAAAAATGATAAATGAAAAACAAAAAAATTAAAAATAAGAAATGAAAATGAAAAATAAAAATTTAAAAATAAAAAATGAAAAACGAAAAATGAAAAAGAAAAAATAAAAAATGAAAAACAAAAAATAAAAAACAAAAAATTAAAAATCAAAAATCAAAAATAAAAAATTAAAAATAAAAAAATAAAAGGAAAAATGAAAACTAAAAAATGAAATATAAAAAATGAAATATGAAAAACGAAAAACGAAACTTGAAAAATTCAAAATTTTGAATGAAAAATGAAAAATGATGAATGAAGAATGAAAAATGAAAAATAAAAAATAAAAATAAAAATAAAAATAAAAATAAAAAATAAAAAATTAAAAATTTTGAATGAAAAATAAAAAGTGAAGAATGAAAAATGAAAAATATAAAATAAAAAAAAAAAAAAAAATGAAAGATGAAAAATAAAACATGGAAAATAAAAAATGAAAACTAAAAAGTAAAAAGTAAAAAATAAAACATAAAAAATTAAAAATTAAAAATAAAAAATGAAAAACGAAAAATAAAATATGAAAAATGAAAAATGTAAAATGAAAATGAAAATGAAAATGAAAATGAAAATGAAAATGAAAATGAAAATGAAAATGAAAATGAAAATGAAAATGAAAATGAAAATGAAAATGAAAATGAAAATGAAAATGAAAATGAAAATGAAAATGAAAATGAAAATGAAAATGAAAATGAAAATGAAAATGAAAATGAAAATGAAAATGAAAATGAAAATGAAAATAAAAATGAAAATGAAAATGAAAATAATAAATGAAAAATTTAAAATAAAAAATGAAAATGAAAAATTAAAAATTTTAAATGAAAAATGAAGAACGAAAAATAAAAATTAAAAAATTAAATATAAAAAATGAAAAATGACAAATAAAAAATAAAAAATGAAAAAAAAAAATAAATGAAAAATGAAAAATAAAAAATGAAAAACCAAAAATAAAATATGAAAAATGAAAATGAAAATGAAAAATGAAAAATTGAAAATGAAAAATAAAATATGAAAAATTTAAAATAGAAAATAAAAATAAAAAAGTGGAAAATTAAAAATTAAAAATTTTAAATGAAGAACGAAAAACGAAAAATAAAAATTAAAAAATGAAAAATAAAAATTGACAAATAAAAAATAAAAAATGAAAAAAAAAAATAAATGAAAAATGAAAAATAAAAAATGAAAGAAAAAATAAAAAATTAAAAACGAAGAATGAAAAATAAAAAATGAAGAATAAAAAATGAAAAATGAAAAAAACAAAAATATGGAAAATGAAAATAAAAAATTTAAAAAAAATATAAAAATAAAATATGAAAAATTAAAAAAATAAAAAATGGAAAATAAAAAATGAAAAATAAATAGTAAAAACTAAAACACAAAAAACTAAAAATGAAAAATAAAAAAAAAAAACGAAAAATAAAATATGAAAAATGAAAATAAATAATTCAAAATGAAAAATAAAAAATGAAAACTGAAAAAAAAAAAAATTAAAAATGAAAAACGGAAAATGAAAAATAAAAACTAAAAATTAAAAATGAAAAACAAAAAATAAAGAACGAAAAATTAAAAATAACCTGTTAGTAAATAATAATAAATATTTTAATATTATCAGAGCCCCTGCAGTTGTTTGCTATAAGTGATACATTAATGACGCTTTCTGTTTCATTTTAAAAAAGTGCCATAAAAAATCTTTAGTTACGAGATGTTTATACAGCTCCCCTGTGTTCGGGCTCACATGATATTTTTTTTCATGTTTACAAATTCACTAAGATCGTTTACTTTTGATGGCTCAAAAAAAGTACTAAACAATGTGGCGCCTTGAAACTTATGTTTTTTATGCTGACCGTTTTTAGCAAAGTAATATTTTTCAAACTACATCAGGACGGATTGTTCTGGGACCACCCCCGTATGATCTAAAAATTTATGGAAGAATTAATGCGAAATATCATCATTTTTCAATCGATAAAAGCGCTGTTGAAATTGTAGGCGACACGGTATTATGAAAAACTTTATGAATGAAAAGTTACAGAAATTTTACCGATTTTTATGATTTGATGATTGTGATGGTTTTATAATTAGACCTCATTAACCCTTGGCGCCACAAATGACCCCAAATTAGTATAGGACGATTAAGTCAAAAACTCCAATATTTTGCAAATACTCCTGAATTTTGGATCATTTTAACCCTAGGAGCACATAAGGGTAAGTTTTCGTAAAATATAGCAAAATTTTATTTCCCAACCCATAGTAAGGGTTTCATCTAGTTTACTAGAAAAATTAATTTTTTTAAATATGCCAAAATTCAAAGTTTGGCCTCGACAAGGAATGGGTTAACGTTGTTCGATTTATTCCAAATTTTTAGCATGGAAGACTTGCACATCTGGTTATTATATTTTAAACGTCACATCTAAAAATGCAACAGCACTTACAAAATATCTGAATTTTTTGAATAAATTGTCTTTTAATAACGTGGGGTCATATGTGACCCCAAGTCCAAAGGGGTTAATGAGGTCATTTAATTTTTGCCCTCAAATTTTTAAATTCTTGATACAAAGTAATTAGAAAGAGTACATTTACAGAATATTTCACAAAAAACTAATTTTTCTCGAAATCCGCAAAAAAATTCCTGGTAAAAAAAATTCTGGCGCAGGAATTTATTTAAAAATGCACACAGTTAATGTCTAACATATATTTAACAAAAGTTTATAGTGCCTGATCCCGTTTTTGAAATTTTTTTAAAGAAAATTTTTTAAAACTTTTTAAAAAAGGAGTTTTCATAATTTTACCAAAAAAAATTTTTCATTTTTGGAAATTTTCGTAAAATCTGATAAAACAAAAGCTGTATGGTACGAAAACTGAAAACTAACCACACTGCTCGTAGGCCTGACTTTAGGTGAGTGTGTTAAAGCGCTGACCAAAAAGTGCAAGTACGAGTGTATGTGAAGGTTCACGGTTCAAAACCTCACGGCCGCCTTAAGTAGAAAAAATTTTCATATAGAAACAACCTATTCAATTAAAACATAACAATTATCACAATGTTCAACAAAATCGCTGATGAAGGCTGAAATGCCAGAAACCGGTCCGATTAAGAATACAGTGCAGTTATGAATTTTTGAAATATATGCTTTCTTCTTCTTTACCACGCACCATTTAAACAAAAGTCATATTTTCCACATATAAACACACTTGAAATTTTCAGTCGCGTCGAGGCACCTCTAAGTTTGATATTCGCATATTTTTAGGAGGTGAGACCGAGAGTTTGGACACTTTTTTTATAAAGGGCCGCCCTAGTGAATATAAAAATTATGAAAATTATTATTATGAAATGATTCGTAAATTTATTGAAAAAATTACTAATTATTATGAAAGTTTGATTAAACTTGTTTTAGCTATTATGAAATTATTCATAAATTAAATGAAAAATTCCTTATTTTAATGAAAGTTTCATTTGCTGAAGCTTAAAGTAATCCACAAAACTTGATGAATTGTGGCAAAGAGTGCGAACGTGTTTGGCGGTTGCTGTTTTTAAACCCATAAAATTGGTATCGGCAAATATTATAAAAAAAAAAATCTTCTGCTATAAATACGTCCTTGAATACTGCAACTGTTTACATTTTTGCAATTTCTTTGTATAGTGAATTATAAATTCGTTATCACCGTAATAATTTAAATCGTTAATTTAAATCGTTTTATTGGTAATACGATTTTAAGTATTAAATATCTACGAAATGAACTTCAATGTTTCCACAATACACATTTTCTTTTCGTAAATTTTCAATATCAATTTGTTTCAAATACGTATAATTTTTATTTTTAAATTTTTGTTTATATTAAATTTTGTTTAAAAACCTCAAAACTATTCATTATTAATGAAAGTGCTTGGATGATTATTATTTTTTTATATTCATATTTTTTCCTTGTTCATATGTTTTTGTGCATATTGTTTGTTGTTTGAAATCAATGTGAAAGCAGCAATATTTAATATCCGGTTAAATTGATTCATAGACTTTTAATTTCAGGCAACTACTGTCACCTTGATCACTGCGGCAGACACTTTTGTTAATTAATTAAATATTTATATTGGCGCGGGTAGTAGGATGGATGACAGATATTTATTTGGCTGGTAAAATACTTTTAAATATAATAAATAAATAATAGTGAAGGAAAACTATTAGTAGGTGGTCTTTATTGTTTTTGAAAATTTGTAAACACGCAATTATACAACAATGAATAAGATTAATGTGTTTATTATTAATCTATTAATGTCCTTAACGAAAAATGGAGGAAAATAAAACTGTAAGAAAATTTTTGAAGAACATACCACGGATGGGGAGGTATCGACACACTTAAAAAGGCCAAACCCTTTTTTAGTCTTGAGAAAATACATTTCTTTTTGTCTTAAATTGAAATAATGAATCACTCACATTTTATATACAAAAGTTTGTTTTGATGTTTACAACTGCCTCCTTTAATTATTCTCATTGCCCTAGATCAATTGATTTGTTCTCTCAGAATGCGGTGCAATTTCGATATGTGATAGATGAGACAAACCCAACGAAGTCGTATTTTTTATTAGCGGTCCTAGGTTTCTTTAAAAAGTAAATTTTCTTAAAAAGAATACTTTCCTATTCTTAAAAAAGTTCCTTTTCTGAAAAAAGAAAATTTTCTTAAGAAAATTCCTTTTCTTAAAAAGTCCCATTCTTAAAAAGTACTTTTTCTTAAAAAGTACCATTTCTTAAAAAAAATACCTTTTCTTAAAAAAAGTAAATTTTCTTAAAAACTTGCCCTTTCTAAAAAAAGGTCCCTTTCTTAAAAAAGTACCTTTTGTTTAAAAAGTACATTTAAGAAATAGCTTTTCTTGAAAATTAAATTTTTTAAAAAGCACCTTTTCTCAAAAAAGTACATTTTCTTAAAAAAGTGCTTTTTCTGAAAAAAGCAAATATTCTTAAAAAAGTCCCCTTTTTTAAACAAGTACCTTTTCTTAAGAAAGTTCCTTTTCTTAAAAAAAAAATACCTTTTCTTAAAAATAGTACCTTATATTAAAAAGTACCATTTCTTGAAAAATACATTTTCTTAAAAAATACCTTTTCTTAAAAAAGTACATTAAAGAAAAATAACTTTTCTTGAAAAATTAAATATTTTTTAAAGTACCTTTTCATACCTTTTGATACAACAGTTCATTTTGACGTACCTTTTCCTACAAAAGTACCTTTTCTTAAAAAAATAAATTTTCTTAAGAGTGCACAATTTCTTCAAATATACATTTTCTAAAATAATACATTTTCTTAATAAAGTAAATTTTCTAAAAAAAATAAAAAAATCACCTTTTATTTTAAAATTTCCTTTCCTTAAAAAAAGAACGATTTATTAAAAAAGTACATTTTCTTAAAAATTTACCTAATCTTAAAATTTAATTTCCTTAAAAAAGTAAATCTTCTTAAAAAGGTACATTTCCTTAAGGTTGCTTTCTCTAAAAAGTACCTTTTATTAAAAAAAAATTCTTATTCTTAAAAAGTGCATTTCTTAAAAAGGCACCTTTTTGTTAAAAAAAATATCTCTCCTTATAAAAGTTCCCTTTCTGAAAAAAGGACTTTTTAAGAAAAGGTCTCTTTTTTATAAATTCAGTTTTTCTAAAGAAGTAAATTTTCTTCAAAAACACTTTTTCTAAAAAGTGACTTTTCTAAAAAATTGAAATTTTCATAAAAAGTACCTCTTCTTATTAAAGAATAAGTTTTTCTTAAAAAGCATATATTCTTAAAAATGTAAATTTTCTTAACAAATACCGTTACTTAAAAAGTACTTTGTAAAAAATTTTTGCTAAGAAATTAATTTTTTTAAGTGAATTATTTAAAAAAGTACTTTGTACTTTGTCTAAACAAAGTACTTTTTTTTAATAAACTATCTTTTCTAATAAAGTACCTATCTTTAAAATGTAAATTTTCTTAAAAAGTATATTTTTCTGTCTTAAAAAAGTGCCTTTTTTGAGAAAAGTAAATTTTCTGATATAAGTAAATTTTCTTAAAAAAGTACCCTTTCTTAAAAAAGTTCCCTTTCTTAAAAAAGTACCTTTTGTAAAAAAAATATCTCTTCTTAAAAAAGTACACTTAAATAGCTTTTCAAAAAAAATTAATTTTTTTAAAACGTACCGTTTCTTAAAAAAGTAAATTTTCGTAAAAAAGCACCTTTTCTTAAAAAATTTCCCTTTCTTAAAAAGTACCTTTTCTAAAAAACTATCTCTTCTTAAAAAAGTACATTTAAATAGCTTTTCATGAAAAATTAATTTTTTTAAAATGTACCTTTTCTTAAAAAAGTAAATTTTCGTAAAAAAGTACCTTTTCTTAAAAACGTACCTTTGGTTAAAAAGTACTATTAATTAAAAAATACCCTTTATTAAAAAAGTACCTTTCCTTAAAAAAATACGTTTTCTTAAAAGAGTACATTTTTTAAAAAAATACCTTTTCCTAAAAATTACCTTTTCTTAAAAATAACCTTTTCTTAAAAAAGTACATTAAAGAAAAATAACTTTTCTTTAAAAATTAAGTTTTTTTAAAAAGTACCTTTTCTTAAAACGGTACATTTTCTTAAAAGTAAAGGTAAAAAGGTACATTTTCTTAAAAGTACCTTTTCTTAAAAATTGTCATTTCTTAAAAAAGTGAATTTTCTTAAAATAAGTTTCCGTTCTTAAAAAGTACCTCTTCTTAATAAAGTATATTTAAAAAAATTGATTTTCTTGAAAAATTAAGAAATTTCAATTTCTTAAAAAGTACCTCTTCTTAAAAAATACCATTTTCAAAAAAAATATATACCTTAAAAAACTTTTTCTTAAAAAAGTATCTCTTCTTAAAAAAGTAAATTTATAGCTTTTCTTGAAAAATTAATTTTTTTTAAAAGTACATTTTCTTAAGAAAGTACATTTTCTTAAAAAAGTACATTTTCTTAAAAAAGTACCTTTTCTTAAAAGAAAATACCTTAAAAATACCATTTCTTAAAAAAGTACCTCTTCTTAAAAAAGTACATTAAAGAAAAATAACTTTTCTTGAAAAACTAAATTTTTTTAAAGTACCTTTTCTTACCTTTTTCTAAAAACTACGTTTTCTAAATAATTAGCTTTATTTAAAAAAAAAATTTTCTTAAGACCATTTAAAAATATACATAAAAGTACATTTTCTTAAAAAAGTAAATTTTATAAAAAAAAAAGTAAATTTTCTTAAAAATCAGCATTTATTTTAAAATTTATTTTCCTTAAAAAAAGTTATTTATTTTAAAAGTGTATTTTCATCAAAATTTGCCTAGTCTTAAAAATTAAATCTCCTTAAAAAGTACCTTTTCCTAAAAAAAAACTTCCTCTTAAAAAGCAAATTTTCTTAAAACCGCAACTTTTTGTTATAAAAATATCTCTTCTTATAAAAAAAAGTACCCTTTCTGAAAAAAGTACTTTTTAAGAAAATGTCTCTTTTCTTATAAATTTACGTTCTCTAAAAAAGTAAATTTTCTTCAAAAAGCACTTTTTCTAAAAAGTGACTTTTCTTAAAAATTTACATTTTTTATAAAAAGAACCTTTTCTTATTAATGAAGTAGCATTTCTTAAACAGTAACTTTTCTTCAAAAAGTACTTCTTCTAAGTACAATTTCTTTAAAAGTATATAATTATAAAAAATAGCATTTTCTTAGAAAGGTACATTTTCTTAAAGAAGACAATTTTGTTAAAGAAATACCTTATATTAAAAAAGTATTCTTTCTTCAAGAAGTACCTTTTCTTAAAAACGTAAATTTTCTTAAAAAAGGACCTTTTATTAAAAAATACTCTTTATTCAAAATGTACCTTTTCCTATAAAGTACCTTCTCTTAAAAATATTAAAACAGTAGTTTTTCTTAAAAGAGTATCTCTTCTTAAAATGGTACCTTTTCTTAAAAAAAAGGACCTTATATATAAAAATTTCTTTACTAAAAATGTATTTTTCTCATCATATTTTCATTATTAAAATATATCGAGGGATAAAACTAAATTTTTTTTAAATTTTCTCATTTTTTTAATAAAGAAAGTTTTTCTTTGTAGTTTTTCCCAAATTTCATTATCTCTTGATTTCTCCAAAAACACATTATTATATATTTGAACTGTTAAAAGTACAACCTTGTTGTGGAATATTTTCTTTCTACACCTATCGTAACCGAAATTCATAGCGGTTTGTTTGAAAATTCCAACCTACCTTAAGTGATTTTGTTGTTTTTTTTTTTTATAAATGAAACTGAAATTTTAAAACAAAAGTAAAAAATATAATATAATAAAACGATACGTTTAATATCTGCTCACACAATTTCATCATAGAAAAAGAAAAATTGTTTACAATTAATTTATAAAAGATAAAGATGATCAATTTAAGAAAAAAAATATTAAAATTGAGAATGAATTAACAAGCGTAATAAGTACATACTTAGGAGCGCAGTTGTTGTAACAACAACCATAAAAAAAACTACGAGCATTAAAATCAGGCAATTATATTTACATAAAGTACATATTATTCAATAACAAACATAAGAGAAAGATTTGAATTAATAAGGGAAACATTCATAGAGGCGAGATTTTTAATGTAAAATTTATGCTGCGTTTTTGTTTAAATTATAAACATTTGAATCTGTAAACAATTTTATTTGTTTTTTTTATATCCTGCCGTTCAAACAAATAACTTAATTTATTGAGAGCGTATCGTAAAACTTTCCTATTAAACATCGAGAAAAACAGTGAAAAATTTTTCCATTCATGTTTTTGTTGTGTTGTTAAAGAATTGTTGACTTTTGCATTGAGATTTAAGGTAAACAATGATGCCAGATCAGATTTGAAAATTATTAGAGATTTTTTTTTAGCTCTAAAACAAAATAGCGTTTATTATGGTACATTTTTTAAGATTTCAAATTTATTTTGTTTTTGTTTAGTGTTTCGATTTGGGTCGTTATTTTAATATTTTATGAAAATGAATTAAAATAAGTTTTTTAAAAATGTCGCACTTTATTAGCACTTTTTTCGAAAAATGTATTTTTGTATATATTCAAAATTAAGAGCAACCTTATCTTATACATCAATCGAAAGGTCTCAAAGAGCTGTATTCATAAAATTCAAAAGAATTTGATTATTTTCTCTTTGAGGTCATAGAGTGAAAAGTTCAAAAAAGGGGAACAGTGGGGAAATATTCTAACACTATGACCTGAAAAAAGTCTATGACTGCAATTTTTTGCGATTTACGAGGGCCTGCCTTTTAGACCTTTCGGTTGATGTATAAGATAAGGTAGCTCTTCATACAGAATATATAAAAAAATACACTCTTCGAAAAAAGTGCAAATAAAGTGCGACATTTTTTGACCAGTTTCTATTATAATTTTTTGTTATAAAAAACAGTGATCAAGTCTTACATTAAAACATTATTCGATTATTTTCAAAATCAGGAATTACAAAAAAATTTAATTTTTTAAAAAAGTTGTTTTTAAATTAGGGTACTTTTTTAAGAAAGTATAATTTCTTAGAACAGATACTTTTTTAAAGAGAGGTAAAAAAGTACTTTATTGCGAAAAATTACTTTCGATGTGTAAACATCACTTAGACGACTGCGGCTACACGAACACACGACTAAAAATGCTGCTGGCTGCAATTGTAGTTGTGTAGTCAGCTACTTATTTTTTTTTTTTTTGAAAACGACAGCAATATATATTAAATATTAAATATACAATTACTTATTTATAGTGAATTATTATAACGCAAAATAAATAAATAAATTTATTTAACCACTTTTGACTATTAATGCAATTATAGCATTTCATTTTGCGACGTTTTTTAACAAAATATAATATTTCATAGCACTAATTTCTTTTACATATTTTTTACATTATCAACACTATTTTTGTTTTGCAGCCAACAAAAATAGAAATTATCCTAAGTTGACTACAGCGACAAAAGTTGTCGTGTAGCCGCGTAGCTCTGTTGGTGTCAAAATAATCGTTTTCATAGAAACGTGTGTGTTTTATTTTTACAGGCTGTCGTCGTGTAGCCGCTGTCGTCTATGTGTTTCATGCATAAGACGTTAGACAAAATCGGTGCGATTGTATTGGTGAAAAAAATATGATATGTAACCTTTTTGTCGCTGTTGAAAAATAAAAAATTAAAAAGGAAATATTAAAAATAAAAAATGAAAAATAAGAAATGAAAAATAAAAAATGAAAAATAAAAATGAAATTTAAAAAATAAAAAATGTAAAATGAAAAATGAAAAATAAAAAATGAAAAATAAGAAATGAAAAATGAAAAATAACAAATAAAAAATGAAAAATAGAAATAAAAAATGAAAATTTTAAAATGAAAAATAAAAATAAAAAATTAAAAATCAAAAATGAAAAATAAAGTATTAAAAAAGAAAAATAAAAAATTAAAATAAAAAATTAAAAATGAAAATTTAAAAATGAAAAATGAAAATTGAAAATGAAAAATGAAAAATAAAAATAAAGAATAAAAAATGTAGAATGAAAAATAAAAAATGAAAAACGAGAAATTAAAAATTTAAAATTAACCAGTTCAAATAAATAATAATAAATATTTTTATATTGGCAGAGCCCCTGCAGTTGTTTCCTAGAAGTGATATATAGATGACGCTTTCTGTTTGATTTTAAAAAAGTGCCATAAAAAAATCTTTTACTACTTAATGTTTACGCATCTACCCTGTGATCGGACTCACATGATTTTTATTTTTTTTTAATTAAAAGCACTTTTATAAGAAAGGTATTTTTTTTAAAGAAAATTTACTTTTTTAAGCAAAGTTACTGTTTTAAAAAAGGTACTTTTTTAAGAAAGGTGATTTTTAAAAAAGGGTTCGAATTTAAAAAAAGTACTTTCTAAAAGTTACATTTAAAAAAGGTAGTTTTAACCAACGTAATTTTTTAAGAAGAGCTACTTTTAAAAATAAGGTGCATTTTAAAAAGGTAGTTTTTTAGAAAAGGTTATTTTAAAAAAAATTTACTTTTTTAAAAGGGGTACTTCAAAAAAAACGATTGTGTTTTAAAACAGGCACTTTAAAAAAACTGGTACTGTTTCAAAAATGGGTACTTAAAAAAATATTTTTTTAAAAGGGCACTGAAAAAATTAAACTTTAAAAAAATTTAATTCTTTAACAAATGGCTACTTTTTTAAAGGTACTTTTTTAAAAAATAGAGTACTTTACATAAAATGGTATTTTTTTAAAAAGGGCTATTTAAAAAAGGGTGCTTTTAAAAACAAGGGTTTAAAAAAAATTCACATATATTTAAAAGAGGGATTTTTTTTATAAAAACGTTATTTTCAAAAAAGGTAATTTTTAAGAGTAATAATATTAAAAAACGGTACGTTTTTAAAAACAGGTACTTTTTTAAAAAATTTCTTTAAAAACTTTCTTTTTAAAACAAGGTAAGAAAATTTTTAATTTTTAGAGAAAAGGGAATTTTTATGTAAAAGCACTTTTTTAAATTATTAGATTTTTTATATTTAATATTATATTTTTTCGATTTTTTTTTTATTACATCATGATAAATATAAAAAATATGTGGCAAGACTTAGGCTATTCCTATTCTAACAAGTGCAATATATCCATATACACAGCCTCATGAAACAAATGCCACAACTACAACGACTACAATAATAAGAAGAATTATACATACTACCAGATTCCAGCACTCGAAATTCAAGTGCAAATTCTAGGAAATTTTTTTTTTTCATTTAATAAAGACCCTAAAGGTATGCTTCACAATTCAACTCATTTTAAATGAAGAAAACAAACTCAACACATTAACAAATTTAATAAACATACACACAGCGTTGTATATTTTATTAGTAGCAACTTTAAACGATCATAACTCCAAAAAATATTTCAGACGATGAAAATCTGTAAATCTGAGTAACAGCTAAAAAGAAATACCTTCCAAATGACAAATTTCTTGTCAAAATCGGAGTAAAACTGTGAAACTTACATCGGTAACAAAAAATTGCCAAGCCTATTAATATTATAGATACATATCTTAAGGAAAACAAGAAATACATTGAACCTTTTTATTTTTCAAGTGTTTTTTCACATTTTCATTTATATCTCTTGACCCTTCGAACCAATTTTGATGATTTTAAACAGAAACTACTTCGGTATGTTAAAAAACGATTTTATGCAAAATTTAAGGGAGTGGGATGGTGATTTCCACAAACATACTGAAAGACGATCATCGCTAAATCAACTTCCCTTGTTAAGGGTCAATATAATATAGGGGTTTGGGGTCTCCAGAATTTATATCGATGCGTTACAAAGGGAACGAATGACCAATCTATATATCTGTGGTCACAAGCATTAACCGCCTTAGTCGAAAATCATGCTTTCGAGAAAAATAACTTTTTATATAAATGTAGTGGAGCTTCATTGCACCTTAGGTCAGTATATTTTTATTAATATCAGTGTTAGTGAAATGGGGATGTCACGTGAATATAAAGCGTTATTAGTAGAATACGATAGCATACATAACTCAAACCGTTCTTAAGTTGACTTAGGCGGTTATCGCTTATGAACAGTGGTGTGGAGGGTATACAAGTTGTTTTGAATATAAACAACTCGTTTTCAATCAAGCGTTAAAGAAATCATAAAGTGGAGTTAGTCGATTTGGCTGGTGAGCTATTAAAGTCTTTTTTCTTATTTTTTGTTTTGACAATACATAATTGATCAATTTTTATTGAATTCTTAACAAAAATCTGGCCACACTACTTGTCAAATATTAACAAGTGTTTAGAGAGAATATTAATATATATATATATATTTTGAGAGATCAAGATATTTAATTAATTTTACCTTACAACTTTAAAAATAAATCTGTATATTTCTTAATATTTAAGTAATTTTTATAATTTCAATTTAATTTTAATTTAATTTAAAAAAATATATATATATATAATTAAAGTTAAATTTAAATTTGAATTAAACTGAAACACGTATGAGTTCTCTTAAATTGTATCTATTTTTAAGATATTTATAAATACAAAAGATACAAGAAGAATTCTTGTATGTAGATGTTTTTTTTTTTTGTTTTTCAAAATCAACGATCACTTTTAGTACCAGACAAAACGTTAAACTATGCAAAACGTTTTGAATAAAGGAAAAATATTTAAGTGATTTAAAGAAAGAAAAAAGAAATCAGCAAAAAACCTATTAAGTATTAAATAAAAAAAACAATACTTAAAAGATAAAAAAAGAACCATTAAGAAAAATTAAAAAGAAAAAGATAAGGAAAAAATTTAAACAATTGATGGACTTAAGTGAAATAATGGATACAAATCATATACTCGTACAATTGTATCAGTAATTAAAAATGATTTTCTAGACGATATAATTTGACATTGAAATTTCAAAACAAATAAACAAAACAAAAAAAAAAAAAAAACAAATCAAAAGTTTTCAAAAATTTGTTGGCATTTATTTAAAGTAATTTAAAACCACTTTTAGAAACAAATTTTAATGTGATATTTTCCAATAATTTTTTTTTTTTTAATAAGAAAGAATATTAATACATATATTTATATATTTTAAAAGAATTTTCTTAAAGGCCAATAAAGTAAATGCTGCTAAACAAATTATAGATAATTCCTTATGTGATTTAAATCTTAAAACAAGTGCGTGTTTTCCTTGAGTTTAGCCATTCGACGAAATAGTTTTTAAAAAGTAGTCAGACAAACAAACAAATAAACAAAAAATAAATAAATAAATTTTACCACATATTTCGCATAGTTTTCTAGGTTTATTGCTTAACCAAAAAAAAAAAAACATAAATAAATAAAATAAATATTTTCTATTCACTATGACTACCCGTGGCATTAGACGTAAAAAATCCACTTTGGCAGATTTAAAAATTGCGGTAGTTGGAGCGCCCAGTGTGGGCAAAAGTGGTAGGTATTTTTTGCGTGTTTTCTCCTGTTTCTTCTTTTTTCTAATTGATGTTGAGGTTATTATGTTTATGATTAGCATGTGTTTTTAATGCTATCATTAAATTATATATTTTTTTTTATTTTATATAAAAATCTTAAACAAAAATTATTAATATTTATAGTGATTTGCTAGATGTTCTTGACAAATCTTTGCGAAAGTTATATTGGGTGGCACACATTAAAGATAATCCACCATCCCACCCACTTCTATGTTTTTTTTATTATTTCGATATTTAATAATAAGGATATTCACGTTGTACTGTTGTTCCAAATGCAAATGTACATGGAAAAAATTTTGTAGGAAACGTTACGGACGTGTTTTTCATAATTTTTTGTTGCGATAATAAAAACCAACTGCTACTGAACTGAATTGATGAAAGCATCTATAATATATGGCATTAAGGGTGTGAAGATATTTTCT
This sequence comes from Cordilura impudica, assembly GCA_963682025.1. NCBI lineage: Eukaryota > Metazoa > Arthropoda > Insecta > Diptera > Scathophagidae > Cordilura > Cordilura impudica. The sequence goes on along the minus strand of OY821519.1, from coordinate 22,213,193 downwards.
GTTAAGTACTTGACATGAGCAAACAAAAACGTTTATTTAAGTAAGAAACGAATATCTAAATGTTTTAATAATTAAATTTAGACTATAAACATATATCTGACAAATAATAAATTATTTATTTTATCTATATTCATTAGGGTGGCTCTTAATAAAAAAAGTGTTCAAACTGTCGGTCTCACCCCCTAGAAGTATGCGAATAGCAAAAAAAAACTGAGAAATACAAAGTTTTGGGCCAATCAAAAAACGTTTTGTCGTGGCGCAAAGCTTAAAATATAATAACCAAAATGTGTAGAAGTTTCGTTCCAAAAATTTGAGATAAATCCGAGAACGTTAACCCATTATTTGCCAAGGCCAGCTTTGGATTTTAAGATATTTTAAAATAAAAATGATCTAAAACGAGTTTTTCAATTAAACTTGTTGATACCACTATTTAGAATTTAAGAAAAATAATTCGGTTAATTTTTATTTACTTAACCTTTCAGTGCTGGTGAGATCAAAATTATCCATTGTGATATATCTTTGGTGCAATTATCTGCTTAGTGCTCGCGAATATAAATTAAAACAACTTAGGTCATATGTCTAAAAAATAGGACGTTTTTTGAAATTCACTTTGATTTAATTTTGTAAATTGTTCCATTAAGAGTAGTATTACTTTAATATTAACTTTTATATATATTATTATATTTGAAATTTACTTTTATTTAATAAATTATTTAAAACTGGGAAATAAAAATAAAAGATAATATAAAGCGACCGATTATAAAAAATCAAAAAATGTCAACCATTATGTGGCGTTTTTATCAATATCCACCAATTGGTGGGTGAGACAGCAAGAAATTCAACTATTACTGTATTACATAAAGTAATTTTATAACAAAATTGGTTAAAAGTTGTTTTAATTTATATTCGCGAGCACTAAGCAGATAATTGCACCAGAGGTAATCACAATGGATAAATTTGATCTCACGAGCACTGAAGGGTTAAATAAATAAAAATTAACCGAATTATTTTTCTTAAATTCTAAATAGTGGTATCAACAAGTTTAATTGAAAAACTCGTTTTAGGTCATTTTTATTTTAAAATATCTTAAAATCCAAAGCTGGCCTTGGCAAATAATGGGTGAACGTACTCGGATTTATCCCAAATTTTTGGAACGAAACTTCTACACATTTTGGTTATTATATTTTAAGTGTCGCGTCTAAAAATTGGACAGCACTTACAAAATGAATTTTTTAAATAAATTGTCTTTTATTAGCTTGGGGTCATATGTGACCCCAATTCCAAAAGGGTTAATGGAGTCATATTATTTTTCTCCGAAACCCTAAGCTATTAAGATAAAATATAACATTTAAAAGTAGAAAAGTGATGAATTTTTGATACAAAGTAATTAGAAGGGTACATTTACAGAATATTTCACAAAAATCCAATTTTTCTCGAAATCCGCAAAAATAAAATCCTTGTCAAAAAAATTCTGGTAGAGGGATTTACTTAAAAATTCACATAGTTAATTTGCAACACGTATTTCATAAAATCTTAAAGTGATAGATTCAATTTTTTTTAATTTTGTTTAAGAAAGTTTTTTCAAACTTGAAAAAGGAGTTTTAAAAATTTTATCAAAAAAATTTCCAATTTTCGGTCTCAAAGCGCAATAGGTTAACAACGTGGTAATAAAACAATACTTTATATCTGAGTACTTATAAGTATAGAGTCCAAAAAAGAATGATGGCTTTAATCAATTTCTCAAAGTTGAAAAAAATGCCATCAAATTTCATGACCTACTTTTTTTTGGCACAAAAGTGGTCTGGGGCATTTGCTATTTCTTGGCGAGGTTTCATACGATTTTGAAGTTTTATAGCATTTTGAAAGGACAATTTAATACTTATCCCGAATTTTGTAACAGCTTGTCGGAAAAATTAAACTATTGAACGAAATTTTCGTAAAATCTGAAAAAAAAAAGTCATATTTTCCCCATATAAACACACTTGAAATTTTCAATCGCTTTGCGCCACGACTAAACGTTTTTTGATTGGCCCAAAACTTTGTATTTCTCAGTTTTTTTTGCTATTCGCATATTTCTAGGGGGTGAGACCGACAGTTTGAACACTTTTTTTTTCCCTCCATATAACGAAGGGCCACCCTAATATACATATATAAAAGAGTTGCAAGGATGATCATCGCCCAACCCAAACCATTCGACCCAGAAGCTTGAAATTTGGATTGTAGGTTCCTCTCTCGGCGTAAAGATGCACTAAGAACGGATTTTTAAAAATTCGTACATTAACGGGGTAAAAGCGGACAAAAATGGGGAAAATGGTAACAAATTAATCTAGGAATATGAAATTTGGTGTGTAGACTCCATCCGGAAACAAATGTGGGCTCCGAACCGATTTTTTCGAAATTCGGCCATTTAAGGAGGAAAAACGGCCAGAAAGGGTAAAAATTGTACCTTCCTGCATCTTTTTTTTTTATTTATTTATTTATTTATTTATTTAATTCAGCTACAATAAAGCAACAGCTGAGCAATATTTACAAAAATATTTTATAAAAATAATACCGACTTTAAATACAGTTATAAACACAATCATTAAAGTTCAAATATGTCGTTAATCTTCTTTTAATAACATCAACATCATCGGATAAATCAATTAAAGCATAGTGTCTGTTCACTTCGGTGCAAATTCTTCGGAATGGATCGAAATTAATGAAATTTGATCTGTGGAAATTCAGGTAAACCGGCTCATACGATCGAAGTTGTCTGTTAGGGACATTTTTCCGAGAAGGCATTCAGAATCAATTTTACCATGAACCAGGTTGAGGAAGAAATGATCCTTCTACTTTTCAAAGTTGGAAGCTTTATTAGAGCCAAACGACTGCGATACGGTGGAAGACTCAATTCCGCATTCCACTCAAGATATCGAAGACAAAATAGTAAGAATTGTTTCTGAACTGATTCAAGTTTTTTGATGAGAACATTGTACTTTGGATCCCAGATTACTGATGCGTATTCAAGTATCGGCCTGACCAAAGATGTGAATAGATTTTTTGTTATATAAGGATCATTAAATTCCTTTGCCCAACGCTTTATAAAAGATAAAACACCATTTGCCTTAACAGTCATTGTTACGTGAGAATTAAAACTTAGTCTTTTATCAAAATGAACTCCCAAATCTATGAACGAATCAACTGAGTTTAGTTTTGTGTCATGGATGACATAGTCGTTCGAAGATGGCGAATATCTAGAGAAGGTCATAGACTGACATTTTTTTAGATTTAATTCCATTAAGTTGACATTGCACCATTTGTAGAAGCTATTTAAGTCAGACTGGAGACAAATACTGTCTTCATTGTTTATGATAGTGGAGTAGATTTTTACATCGTCGGCATACATAAGAATATTGCTATATTGAATAGACTTTGGTAGATCATTAATAAACAGTAAAAATAGGAGAGGTCCAAGGTGACTCCCTTGAGGGACACCGGAAGTAACATCTATATATTTCGATTTAGAGTTATTGACAATTACACATTGCTTACGATGTTTTAAGTGCGACCGAATCCATTTTAAGAAGTTCCCGGAGAATCCAATAGCATCAAGTTTCGTTAGCAGTAGATCATGGCTAACCTTATCAAAAGCTTTGCTAAAGTCCATGTATATAACATCAGTTTGTTTATTTTTGCAGAATCCAGAGTTTATGTAGGAAGTAAATTCCATTAGATTAGTAGTCGTAGACCGTCCTTTGCAAAAGCCATGTTGAGCTGGTGATAGAATTGATGACATTTCGTGTGATAATATATCAGTTATAATTTTCTCAAAAAGTTTAGGTATATCATTAAGCTTTGCAATTGCTCTATAATTAGTAGCATCACTGCAGCTACCAGATTTGTAGTGCGGAATAATAAATGAATTTTTCCAACACTTTGGAAAGAAGCCGAATTTGAGAGAGTTATTATATATAAGAGTTAACGGGGTAGCCAATATTTCAGCACAATTTCTTAAGATACAGCTGGGAATACCATCTGGACCGGGATTAGGTGAACTGTTTATACTTCTTAGATTCTTAAGAACAGTCAACACGTCTAAGGATGAAATATTAATTGATGTCAGCCTTGGAATATCATAGGGATATCGTGTGTTGTTTAACGTCATTGTGGAAAATATGGACGCAAAGAATTCAGCAAAAACATTTGCAATATCAACATCGTTTGAAAGGACAATACCATTCATTTTCATAGTGGTTGGGTATGATGAAATTTTACGTTTAGAATTTACAAAGTTGTAAAACATTTTTGGATTTTTTTTTATATTTGAATTCATTTCACTAAGATAACTATCGTAACATTTTTTATTTTCTAGGTTATAATGACTTCTAGCTATAATATATAGACTTTGATCAATATGGTTATTACTTTTCTTAAATTTCCTATAAAGCCTGTTTTTCCGATTTTTCAACCATGCTAGTGTGATTGTATTCCATGGAGGAGCATTTACATTAGCTAATTTTATTAAAGGAACAGTTTTCGATATATCTTTTGAAATTATCTTATAAAAAGTTTCGATTACCTGATCAAAATTACTTCCATCGTTTGAAAATGAAATGATTTCAAGCGAGTTATAGTCAGATAGTAATTGATTTAACATTTGGTAGTGAGTTCGTTTAAAGCACAATGATTCAGAAAAACTAGAAATATTAGGTCTCTGTGGAAGTGGTGTGGATATTAAAAGTGTTCGATGATGAGAATCCTCAGGAAAACTTAACGGACTTGTTCGAATTACACTGAATAGTGTGGGGTTATTTACGAACACGAGATCCAGCATTCTATCATTGCAGTTAGGAACGTCATTTATTTGGAAAACACACATATCAGCAAGGTATTTAAGGAAATCATGACTCCAATCAGTTTGGGTAATTGGAACTAAGAAATCAGTATCATCTAAGTTTATCCAAGATGTTGTCGGTATATTAAAGTCGCTAAGTAGGATCAGGTAGTCAGTTGGTCTTATTTTAATTGCAACAGATCTAATAGCTAAAGCGTGGTTTTCATAAAGTTGGAAATCGGAGTTGGGAGGTATATAAGAGCAAGTAATAAATAGTAAATTCTTTCCAAATTTTATGGCCACAACCACTAGCTCCAAATTTGAAGAGTTTTCTACGATGATTTCTTCAGCAGTTAAAACACCGCCACCCAGCTTTCCATTTCTATCTCGCCTAAAGATTTGATATTTATCACACATTATTTCGGAGTTATTAATATTACTTTTTAGCCAGGTTTCCGTTAAAGCAACAATATGAAATTCAAAATCGAAACTGCTCAGGAATAAATTAGAGAGCTTAGAATTTATCCCATTGACATTCTGGTAAACAATGTTAAGAGTTGAGGTTGTTACTAGTTTTTTGGGTTCAGGTTGGCAGAAGTTGGGAGACGTGCAAAGTTTTCGTCACGATAAATAAATTCACGTACCAGTGCATTTTTCGGCCAAAAGTTAGTATTTACAATTTGATCAAATAGGCCTACTGGAACAATTAATTTGAAAGAGGTCCTATTCCTTTTATAAACGAGAGTGTCATCATTATTGAACTTAGACTTTATAAAGTTTTTAATTTCTTCTGCAGTCGTATCGTAATGGAAACGTGTAGCAAAAATGGTGCTTCTGGGTGGAATAGTACGAAGTTCTCTAAAAATTTCCGCAGGTTTTGGTACTAAAGTGTTAACATTTGGAGACGTTATCGAGGGGAAAGATGGATTACATCTTCTTCACATATTAATCTATATCTAGAACTTTATTATACAGTCTCCACCGAATACGTGGGCATCAGTTAATAATGATGTTATTGCTAATTCTAACGTCTAGGGGAAGAAAAACGACCAAAAATGGAAAATTGTATATTTGGTATTTACTAAACAAAATAATGTAGAAATATTAAATATAGTATGTGGATTCCAATAGCGATAGAAACATCAGGTAAGAGGAAAACTTTTGGAAATTCGGATGCTAAGGGCGGTGAAAAGGGCCCGTAAATGTAAAATGGCACCTTTTTGTATCTTCTTTACAAAGTAATTTAGGAATACGAAATTTTACATGTAGATTCCATCAGAGACACACACATCGTCAAAGAATAAAAAAAGTGTAAGTTCGAGCCTTTAGGGGGGAAAAAGCGGCCAAAAAGGGGAAAATTGTAACAAATGAATCTAGGAATATGAAATTTGGTGTGTAGACTCCATTAGAGAAACAAATATGGGCCCAGGATTATTTTTTTCAAAATTCGGCCATTTAAGAAAAAAAAAAAAACCGACAAAAAGGTAAAAATTGTACCCTGCTGCATTTTCTTAACATATTATTTAATTAATCTATAATATATGAATTTTGGTATACAGATTCCACCGAATATTTGGGAGTAGTCTCCCAAAAAATTAAAAATTATCTTTAATTAAAGAGAAAACCCTTTTACTGAAAAATAAAATTCTATAAAATAATTTTTATTAACAATTTTATTGACGTTATTTTTTTGAATGCATTCTTGGTTTGAGACGGAACTAATTACTATATTTGAGTAAGCGGACAAAAAGGGGGCAAATGGTAACAAATGAGTCTAGGAATATGAAATTTGGTGCGTAGACTTCATTCGAGAAACAAACATGGGTTAATGATTAATTTTTCCGAAATTCGGCCATTTAAGGGGAAAAACGCCCAAAAAGCGTAAAAATTGTACCTTTCTGCATCTTCTTAATCTTCTTAACATATATATATATATATATATATATGAATTTTGGTATACACATTCTACCGAATACGTGGACATCAGTCCAGAATGAGTTTATTGCTAATCCTAACGTCTAGGGAGGAAAAACGGCCAAAAAGGGGAAAAATTCTACATTTAGTATCTTCTAGACAAACGAATATCAAATATAGTTTGTGGATAGAAACATCAAATGAAACGAAATCTTTTGGAAATTCGGATCTTAAAATGGGGTAAAAACGGCCCGTAAATGTAAGAGTGTACCTTTTTGTATTTTCTTTACAAAGTAATTTATGAATATGAAATTTGATATGTAGATTCCACAAAAAACACAAACATCGGAGAAGAATAAAATTTGTTTTAATTCTAGCCTTAAGGGGAAAACTGATACTTTTCAACTGGTCAATTTCATTTGAAAGTACATTTTCTTAACAAAAGAAGTAATAAATTTATAGTCGGTATAGACCATTACATTATACCATGCGTTTGGAGAATTGATTTTAGGTAAAACTAATTATGTTTAGAAAAAAGCATAAACCAAAGCCACGTCGAAAAATGGACCGATCCTGACCATGTTTGTAAAGTCACTTTTTTTTTGCAACAACATATACAAACCGATTTTGAGAAAAATCTATGCAATATTTTTGTTTTTGATACGGAGTAATGGATGTAATAAACGCACAAAAACCCAATTCGACTGAGATCTATTTCGTAATTTGAATCTTATGTCAAGTTAAGTCGATATCATAGGGGTCATTTGAATAGCGTTTGTCCTATGCCTTGATAAATAAAATAATATTATCTTTTATCTTTATAATTTGAATAATTTTCGAACCTACTATGAATAAAAAAAGCGGTACTTAAATAGAGTATTTGGCAATACATTTTAAACTTTTACAAAATTCTAAATTTGCCAATTTTGTAATAAAACAATTTTTTTTTTGTTACAAAATCGCTATTTGGTGTGAAATATTCTATGAATAAATCCATAAAATCGTCTGACTAGCATTAATCTTGCTAAAAAAAAACGCATGGACTGGAATTAGAATACAGTTGACGAATAGCGTTGACGAAAAAGTTTAATATTTAAATGGCCGCAAAACGGCTACACGTTTCGGGGGCTTAACTAAAATAAATTAATACAATCGTTCAGTATACGAATCATCTACCCCCCCAAAGCCATGTGTTATTGTATAGTAAAAGATTCCATTGCTATGTCAACAGCATAAAAATGAATACTTTTAAGTTTTGTTAATTTTTTCTGAAGTTATGTTAATATTTCTTCTTTGTTAAAATAGTTTTTAATTTTATGATAAAATTTTTTGGTATTGGAGGGTCGTCAAAAATATATTTTGTTAAAAGTTTCCATCGTATTGTCACTCACACCATATTTCTTATTGTTTTTAAATATTATTATGGCTTAAATAATTGATATAATAATTACGCTAACAACGTAGCGGGTATAGTATAGTATAAACATATAACAGCATGTAACATTCAAGTGGCCAAAACGATTATTTCTAGCCGACCTGAATGAGGGTTGTCATACTTCAGGTGAAAGCCCTATGGGAGTATATTCTAATGGCATACCACCTAAATTCAATTATTTCTCAGGAAAATAGATAAAAAGGATCCAAATAAAAAAACAGATTTTTCTTATAAGTATTATTTTCAAGTGGCCGAAATGGTGGGACCTTCACCTGATATATGACAACCCTCATTCAGGTCGGCTAAAGGAAAAAATTGACAAAAAAAAAACTCCACAACTGCCACAGAGTCTCTACTAGAGGGGTAAAATGTAGGACCGATCCCCCGGAGTTTTTCCTTCCCGGCCTTTTTTCGGAACTTACCTACACCCTATCTCAATTTCTTAAGGGGGCTCCCATACAAAGTTTGAAATTTTAAAAAACTGGCCCCACAGCTCCTAAGATGACCCTAGACATTGTCAAATTTATGACCAACTTACATACCCGCTCTCTCTCTCCTGTCATTCAGGGGCCTCCCATACAAAATTTGCATAACAGACTAGATGTATGTAGAAGAAAAAGTTCCATATCGGCCTAGGAGTTCCCGATGACCTGTATTAGTTTTTTATCCACAACATTTCCTTAAAGCATACCTGCCTTTTAAGTCCATCCCTTAAAATAAATACAAGTATTTTCTTTTTTTGTTAACCAACACTCAGGGGATGCCCACTACAAATGCAGTGCATTGTGTTGGTTTCAGGAAAATAGGTTATGGGAAGGAGGAGAGAGGAAGTAGTGTTTGTGGATTTTTGTCTTAAATTTTATTAGATAATATCTGCCAGAAAAGACCAGTGCGGGGAGTTTATTCCACCTGGGGCTAGTTCGACGGATAAACGAATTTTCTAGAGCCATTTATTTTATTTAACTAATAATTTCCTTACTCTTAATCTAATTCCGTTAATTTAGCCATAGAAGTATTTTAAAAATTAAATATTCAGCCCTGTTCTTGAAACGTTGTTATGTGAATAAGAGTGAATTTAAAATCACATGAAATTGAAATTTTGGGTTTCTTGGAACCACTTTTTTTTATTTATTTAATGGAAACATATGTTTGAGTTAAGAACCATATGTTTGAGTTAAGAACATATGTTATCTAGAAACCGAGGTGCCACATGGTTCTTTATTCAGTTTCACAAAAAACTTTTAAGTATTTTGTGCATGTTTTTTCTTAAGTTTATAGAAAAAGTATAAAGAAAAATATTTTCTTTTAAAATAACAACTTATTTGTACATTTAATTGTTTTTGTTCTTCAATTTCATTCAATTAAAAATGACTTTTCTATTTTTAAAAAGTTAGGCATCACCAAAAAAAAATTTCGATATTCAAATAAATTGGATTTGACTGGCATCACTACTGTTTCGAACATATGCAAAAAAATAAAAATATGTGATTTGATGAAAAATTTTTATTTAATTCCTTTATTTGCAATAATTAGCGCATAAATAATCTATGTTATAATTGAAAAAATTATAATGGAAAATAGATTGTGTAAATAAAAAGTTTTTAATATAGTTATAGAACAGCATCATCGCAAAAAGTGTGTTTTATTAACATCGACCACTTAATACGAGTTTCTTTTTTTTTTAAATCAGCGCAAAATGTAGACGTTTTTTAAAATCGTTTTTTTTTTTTCACAAAATTAATGTCTAATTTTTTAAAATAATGACAAGGTTCAATAAAAAACATGTTAGAGTTTAAATATCAATTAGTTTTTTTATCTCTTAAGACCTGCTTAGTAGAAAAAAAGGGCATTTGTTTTGATTTCACAAAGCCTTTTCTATGTGAATTAAAGCGAGAAAAAATATTCTTATTGAAATTAGAGAACAGCTGAAAACTCGTAGATTTAAGAATTTTTTTATTTACGAGTTTTTTTTTGTGATAGTGGTTTCAAGAACAGGGGTAATTATATTTTACTTTCTATGGAAGGTGCCACACACAATGATCAAATTCCGATCATTTGGAGTCAGTTACTTATATAAACAACTTATGGACTCAAACAAAGTTTCATGACTCTGTCTATCATAGCAATCTAAATATAGTGTACTCTGATATATTCAAAATAAATATTAGTCAGTTTCTTTTGTCACCACAATCGGATCCCAAGAATCCTACTTTTTTGGATGATCTTTTATTGCTGGATTCAAAATTAAATTTTTGGTATAAATTTTATTTTCATCAAAAAAATTTATTACTCAAAATATTTGTTTTCTTATCTAAACATTTTTTTCCAATCGAAAATATTTTAACTATTACAATTATGAGTTCAATTCTGTTTTGTAAAAACAATCATAATGAAATAACATTAAATATATCTATAATATTAATAGGCTAGGCGATTTCTTGTGACCGATGTTTTGTTCTACCGTTTTGTCCCGATTTTGACCAAACGTATATTATATGAAAGGTATTTCTTTTTAGCCGTTTTGCAGATTTACAGATTTTTAAATTTTTTCCTTTTTTTTGGGTAAATTGCATTTAAAGTTGCTACTAACACATATATAAAATCATACAATGCTATGTGTGTGTCTATAAAATTTGTTAATGTGTTTGTAATGAAAATGAGTTTGTTTTTTGTGATGATTTGTGAATTAAATTGATTAGCCTACCTTTAGGGTGTTTATTTAATGAAACAATAAAATTTCCTAGAATTTGCACTCGAATTTCGAGGGCTGAAATCTGCTAGTTAATATTAAGATATTTACATTAAAAAAGTAAGGAAGGTGTGGCAGTAAATCAGAAGTCCATTTCTCAAATAACTTTTTATCATTAATTACATTTTTGCGAGCTGTAAAAGAAAATTTGTATTGAAAAGCCACTTTCTACTAATTTCTAAATTTATTTTTTCCAAAAACATCGTTGTAAATGTTAAAATCGCTAATATTTGTATAAATATTCACAATGGTAAACAATATGGAATATAACAAAAAAGGTATACTGGGTATGGCTAGGGGCGGCATATTGTTCTTCGATTCCATAGCTATAATATATAGTGAGATTGGTGCGAATTATAGGCATCAAAAGGAAATTTATATAAAAAATTTTAAGATCTTGCAAAATTAACATAAATAAATAAAGAAAGCGTGGCTGTGGGCGGTAAATCAGATGTCGATTTTGATGCTGAAATACCTTTCTTTCAACCAACACAGATTTATATTCAAACAATAAAATTGAGGACCAATTAAAAAAAATTTTTTTTTGATTCACTTAAATTTTTTGTCGCTAAAAAAAATATAACGCAAAAAAAATTTTTTTTTGCTCTAAACTTTTCCTTTTACCAAACGACTTTTCGTATCATTTCAAATTTTTTTGACCAACAAAATAACAATGAAATTTTAGAACAAAAAATATTTTTGCTTCATAAAATTTGTACTAAAATATTTATTTACCAACGAAAAAATTTATTTATGCAATATACAAAGGCAGTAAAAAAAAGTAAGGGCAAAAATCATTTCATTTTTCAGCATTTATCTCTTTCGGGCAGTTAAATCTATCTCAGAGTGTGTTCATTATCCTCATGAAAAGGACTTTTTTGTGAGACAAATGGTAATGTTTTTATTGAATAATATTGTAGAATTCTCCAATATTTCTATAAATATTCACGATAAGATGTTTTCTTAAACTCTTTCTTTTAACTCATACTCTCTGACTGTCTGTCTATCTGTCTGCCGTGGGTGGACCCCATTCCCCCTTATCCAATTGATCTGAAACTTGGCCCATAGTCTTGTCGTGACTATAGATTAATTTTGAGGTAGTCACGCACAGTCGCGCGTGGTCACGCACAGTCACGGAGTGATCTAAATGTCATTTCCCCTCATCCCTTCGATCTGAAACTTGGCCCATACACTTGCTGTGAAAAAAGATTAACTTTGATTTAGTCACGCATGGTCACGCACAGTCACGGAGTGTTTTAAAACCCATTTTCCCTTATCCGATCGATCTAAAACTTGGTCGATAGACTTGCTGTGAAAAAAGATTAACTTTGACATAGTCACGCACAGTCACGGAGAGATTAAATCCCACTTCCCCTCATCCGATGGGTCTGAAACTTTGTCAAATATTAATTTTAAGATAGTCACACACATTCACGCATAGTCACGGAGATATTCAAAACTCACATGCATGAGGAAAGAAAAAGTTTTAATAAAAACTTTGTTTTAATGTTTTAAATTTCCAAAATTTTTTCAAAATATTTTTAATTATTATGTTAAAAATAAATTCATTTTTTTATTACTTTTGTCAAAAATTATACCGACTTTTATTTTACTAAAAAATTACAATATTTGCGAATATCTATAATATTAATAGGCAAGGCGATTTCTTGTGACCGCTGTAAGTTTCACATTTTTATCCTGATTTTGACAAAAAATTTATCATTTGAAAGGTATTTGTTTTTAGCTCCTACACAGATTTACAGATTTTCATCGTCTGCATTATTTTTTTGGAGTTATGATCGTTTAAAGTTACTACTAACACATTCATAAAATTATACAATGCTATGTGTGTGTTTATTAAATTTGTTAATGTGTTTGAGTTAATGTGTTGAGTTTGTTTTCTTCATTTAAAATGAGTTGAATTGTGAAGCATACCTTTAGGGTCTTTATTAAATGAAAAAATAAAATTTCCTAGAATTTGCACTCGCATTTTGAGCGCTGGAATCTGCTAGTTAATAATTATTATACTGGCCTAGTACTTGACCCATAGCCATTTAATGTCATGTCTCAAAAGTTTTTGAGAAGATAATTTTTTTTCAAATGAATGAATATATAGCTCAACACTACTTAATGCGCCATAAACAATCCGGCTTTCGAACAAACCCCAGTTGCGTGAAAGCCATAGACGACAGACATAGACGAGACAAAAAAATAGTATGAGAGATGTGTAAACATCTAGTAATTAAAGATTTTTTATGGCACTTTTTTAAAATCAAACGGAACGCTTCATCTATGCATCACTTATAGCAAATATCTGCAGGGGCCCTGCTAATATAAAAATATTTATTATTTATTATTTCAATTGGTTAATTTTTAATTTTTCGTTTATAATTTTTTATTTTTCATTTTTAATTTTTTACTCTTATTTTTTTTTTTTTTCATTTTCATTTTTCGTTTTTCATTTTTAATTTTTTATTTTTCATTTTTCATTCTTTATTTTACGTTTTTCATTTTACATTTTTATTTTTTCTTTTCCATTTCAATTTTCAATTTCCATTTTCAATTTTCGTTTTTCAATTTTCATTTTCCACTTTCTAATTTTTATTTTCCATATTTCGTTTTTAATTTTTAATTTTTTATTATTATTTTTTTATATTTCAGTTTTCAGTTTTCATTTTTCGTTTTTTAATTTTTCATTTTTAATTTAAAATTTTTCTTTTTTCAATTTTTGTGTTTAATTTTTTATATTTCAATTTTTATTTTTCATTTTTTATTTATCATTTTTCATATTTTATTTATCATTTTTTATTTTTCATTATTAATTTTTCATTTTTAATTTTTATTTTTTTATATGTCAATTTTCATTTTTTATTTTTCATTTTTCGTTTATAATTTTTAATTTTTAATTATTCTTCTTTCATTTTTTATGTTTCAATTTTTATTTTTCATTTTTTATTTATCATTTTTCATTTTTTATTTATCATTTTTTATTTTTCAATTTTCGTTTTTCAATTTTCATTTTCCATTTTCTAATTTTTATTTTCCATATTTCGATTTTAAATTTTTAATTTTTTATTTTTATTTTTTTATATTTCAGTTTTCATTTTTCATTTTTCATTTATAACTTTCATTTTTTAATTTTTTGTGTTTCATATATTATATTTCAATTTTTATTTTTAATTTTTTATTTATCACTTTTCATATTTTATTTATTAATTTTTATTTTTCATTTTTAATTTTTGATTTTTATTTTTTTATATGTCAGTTTTCATTTTCTATTTTCCATTTTTCGTTTTTCGTTTATAATTTTTTGTTTCAATTTTTATTTTTCATTTTTTATTTATCATTTTTATACCCTATACCACTATGTGGTTTGGGTATAATGACTTTGTGCTGCTGTTTGTAACAACCAAAAATATTTGACCTAGACCCATCTTTAATTATACCGATCGAATCAGAATCACTTTCTGAGTTGATTTAACAATGTCCGTCCGTCCGTCCGTCCGTCCGTCCGTCCGTCCGTCTGTGTGTCCATGTAAACCTTGTAATCAAACTGCAGGTCGCAAATATGAATATATTTTGATGAAATTTGGTATGTAAGCTTTTATCGGCCATGGGATGAACGCTGTTGAAATTGGTGAGAATCGGTCCATGTTCAGACCTAGCCCCCATACAAATTACTCCTATGAAATCGACATAAATTGCCATAAGATCCAAATTGTCATATAGATCTTACTCAAATTGGGTTTGTATGCGTTCATTACATCCATCCATGAGTAGTCCAAAAATGATCCCTTTGGCCCCATATAGAGCTGCTTCCCGATCTTCATTTAAATCTATTAAAAAACAAAAATATTGCACTGATTCTTCTCAAATTTTGTTTATATATATTTTTGCAAAATACAAGAGACTTTACCAAATATGATCAGGATCGGTCCATTTTTGGACCTAGTCCCCATATGGATATAGCATCCGATATGAACTTTTTCATATCTGCAGCCAAAAAAATTAATAAAAATCCTACTCAAATTTGGTTTTTGCTTATTTTCTATGTCCAGTTAGTTGGGCCTAAGAGATAGGGTTTCTAAACGCATGGTATAGGGTATCATATAGTCGGTCTAGACCGACTATAATTTTCTTACTTGTTAAATTTGTTAATGTGTTTGAGTTAATGTGTTAAGTTTGTTTTCTTCATTTAAAATGAGTTGAATTGTGAAGCATACCTTTAGGGTCTTTATTAAATGAAAAAATAAAATTTCCTAGAACTTGCACTCGATTTTCGAGCGCTGGAATCTGCTAGTTAATAATTATTATACTGGCCTAGTACTTGACCAATAGCCATTTTATGTCATGTCTCAAAAGTTTTTGGGAAGATAATTTTTTTTCAAATGAATGAATATATAACTCAACACAACTTAATGCGCCATAAACAATCCGGCTTTCGAACAAACCCCAGTTGCGTGAAAGCCATAGACGACAGACATAGACGACACAAAAAAATAGTGTGAGAGATGTGTAAACATCTAGTAATTAAAGATTTTTTATGGCACTTTTTTAAAATCAAACGGAACGCTTCATCTATGTATCACTTATAGCAAATAACTGCAGGGGCCTGCTAATATAAAAATATATATTATTTATTATTTCAATTGGTTAATTTTTAATTTTTCGTTTATAAATTTTTATTTTTCATTTTTAATTTTTTACTTTTATTTTTTTTTTATTTTTCATTTTCATTTTTCGTTTTTCATTTTTAATTTTTTATTTTTCATTTTTCATTCTATATTTTACGTTTTTCGTTTTTCATTTTACATTTTTTATTTTTTCTTTTCCATTTCAATTTTCATTTTCCATTTTCAATTTTCGTTTTTCAATTTTCATTTTCCACTTTCTAATTTTTATTTTCCATATTTCGTTTTTAATTTTTAATTTTTTATTATTATTTTTTTATATTTCAGTTTTCAGTTTTCATTTTTCGTTTTTTAATTTTTCATTTTTAATTTAAAATTTTTCTTTTTTCAATTTTTGTGTTTAATTTTTTATATTTCAATTTTTATTTTTCATTTTTTATTATCATTTTTCATATTTTATTTATCATTTTTTATTTTTCATTATTAATTTTTCATTTTTAATTTTTATTTTTTTATATGTCAATTTTCATTTTTTATTTTTCATTTTTCGTTTATAATTTTTAATTTTTAATTATTCTTCTTTCATTTTTTATGTTTCAATTTTTATTTTTCATTTTTTATTTATTATTTTTCATTTTTTATTTATCATTTTTTATTTTTCAATTTTCGTTTTTCAATTTTCATTTTCCATTTTCTAATTTTTATTTTCCATATTTCGATTTTAAATTTTTAATTTTTTATTTTTATTTTTTTATATTTCAGTTTTCATTTTTCATTTTTCATTTATAACTTTCATTTTTTAATTTTTTGTGTTTCATATTTTATATTTCAATTTTTATTTTTAATTTTTTATTTATCACTTTTCATATTTTATTTATTAATTTTTATTTTTCATTTTTAATTTTTGATTTTTATTTTTTTATATGTCAGTTTTCATTTTCTATTTTCCATTTTTCGTTTTTCGTTTATAATTTTTTGTTTCAATTTTTATTTTTCATTTTTTATTTATCATTTTTATACCCTATACCACTATGTGGTTTGGGTATAATGACTTTGTGCTCCTGTTTGTAACAACCAAAAATATTTGACCTAGACCCATCTTTAATTATACCGATCGAATCAGAATCACTTTCTGAGTTGATTTAACAATGTCCGTCCGTCCGTCCGTCCGTCCGTCCGTCCGTCCGTCCGTCTGTGTGTCCATGTAAACCTTGTAATCAAACTGCAGGTCGCAAATATGAATATATTTTGATGAAATTTGGTATGTAAGCTTTTATCGGCCATGGGATGAACGCTGTTGAAATTGGTGAGAATCGGTCCATGTTCAGACCTAGCCCCCATACAAATTACCCATATGAAATCGACATAAATTGCCATAAGATCCAAATTGTCATATAGATCTTACTCAAATTGGGTTTGTATGCGTTCATTACATCCACTAATGAGTAGTCCAAAAATGATTCCTTTGACCCCATATAGAGCTGCTTCTCGATCTTCACTTAAATCTATTAAAAAACAAAAATATTGCACTGATTCTTCTCAAATTTTGTTTGTACATATTTTTGCAAAATACAAGAGACTTTACCAAACATGATCAGGATCGGTCCATTTTTGGACCTAGTCCCTTTATAGATATAGCATCCGATATGAACTTTTACATATCTGCAGCCAAAAAAATTTATAAAAATCCCACTCAAATTTGGTTTATGCTTATTTTCTATATCGAAGTAGTTGGACCGAAAGATAGGGTCTCTAAACCATGGTATAGGGTATCATATAGTCGGTCTAGACCGACTATAATTTTCTTACTTGTTAATTTTTTATTTTTATTTTTTTATACTTCAGTTTTCATTTTTCATTTTTCGTTTTTCATTTTTAATTTTTCATTTTTCATTTTTCATTTTTAATTTTAATTTTTTCATTATTTGTGTTTCATTTTTTATAGTTAAATTTTTATTTTTCATTTTTTATTTATCATTTTTCATATTTTAATTAACATTTTTTAATTTTCAATTTTCGTTTTTCAATTTTCATTTTCCATTTTCTAATTTTTATTTTTTATTTTCCATATTTCGTTTCTAATTTTTCATTTTTTATTTTTATTTTTTTATATTTCAGTTTTCATTTTTCATTTTTAATTTTAATTTTAATTTTAATTTTAATTTTAATTTTAATTTTAATTTTAATTTTAATTTTTTATTTTTTATTTTTTATTTTTTATTTTTTGTTTTTCATTTTTTGTTTTTTATTTTTTATTTTTATTTTTTATATTTCAGTTTTCATTTTTCATTTTTCGTCTTTAATTTTTTATTTTTTATTTTTTGTTTTTAATTTTCTGTTTTTTATTTATTAGTTTTAATTTTTTATATTTCAACAACGACAAAAAGGTCACTACATATCATAATTTGTTCACCATCGATTTTGTCTGACATCTTACGCTGTTTTTGTAATTGTATTGTGAAATAGATTTTTACACTCCGCGCGTATAGATGTTTACATATCAAAAACAAGTAACAGTGTTAAATTCGGTTATGCCGGGTCTTTGATATCCTTCGCCTGGGTGTTACGTTTACATTAAGATCTGGACTTATTGCATAATTTATAAACAATTAAAGCAAAATATTTAAAAAATAAACAATTTTATAAACTTAATACTAAATTATTACAACACCCACCCTGATCTTTTTAAAATTTTTTTAGAGGTGTCTTCATATTTTAGATCATATTTTTTCAGCAGACAGATGGGCAGATGGACATCGCTATATCGACTCAAGTTGTTATAAGGATCAAGAATACATATATACTTTATGGGATAGCAAATTAATTTTTCTTTGCGTTACAGACGGAATGACAAACTGATATAATTATGCCCTCTGCAAAGTTGTATGGAGGTTATAAATAGAGAACATTTTTTTAAAATCTTAAAATATATTTTTAACAATTTTTAATCGAACAAAATTTTTTTTACAATTTTTTTTAACTTCACATTTTTTATTTCAAAAATTATTTACCTAAAATTTTTTATTTAATTCTATTTTATACACAATTATTTTACACAAAAGCAATTTTTAATTGACATTTGTCAAAAATCAAAATTTAAGTCACACCTTGATTTCTTGGCATTTCCATTTTCTTTCTCCAAATATTTCTTACTTAACATTCTATCAATAATTTCATAAAAAATAAAATTTTAATTTCTTATAAACCCGTAGTGAAAACCCTCAATAAAATGAAAATCTAATAGCAACCACAATTTTATGATTTAAAAAAAAATTATATATGAAATAATTTTGGCAGCTCATAAATTTTGATTTCGATATTCGTTTCGTTCTTATAATTTTTTACCCCCCATTTAAACGATCATATTAAATATGCATTATTTTGGTAAATTTTGCGACCTCAAGGAATTATGATCATGCTGATGATTAAAATTATCACACGTAATTGTTGTTGTTGTTGTTGTTGTTTTTAATAGATTTTATTTTCGTTTAAATCCAATGTACACAAATGTTTTTACTACACGAAATATTGTTTTTATTTCGTAAACCAGACAAAATTTAATGTTTATGCCATTTTATTTATTTCTTTGGTTGGGTGATTATTTTTTTTTTATATATTTTTAATTATTTTGCTGCAACTGTAACTGTAAATGGTGCGTTTAAATTGAAAACACAGGCTGCCGAACACAAGATATTTAGTGAGCGAATTTAAATGAAATTCATCATATGGAATGCTAAATTGTCAATTTTTTAAAACCAATGAATGGAATTTGATAAATTTCTGTCTTTAGATTTGGATGATTGGCATTTTTTTTTTTTTGTTTTATAAAATTTTAGAAACATTTCGTGGTGGCTGCTTGTCGTTTCAATTGTAAATTTTTAAATATGATTGCAAAGTTTAATTAAATTTTCATTTTTATTTAATTTTTGTTTTATGTTTCCTTTTTTATTTATGGTTCATATATTTTTCGATGTTTTTTAATGGTTTTTGTTTTGTTTATATTAAAGAAGAAATGTTTGCCCTTTCACGAGACAAATGTTTGTATATTATATATTTTTTATTTGTATTTTGGAAAATTTATTTGTTTTGTTTTTTCGGTTTTTATTAAACAACAATTGTTTAAATAAGTAAAAATTCTACATTTGCGTAGCCGTAATTTATGACTTTTGTTGAACGATTTATTATTTTATGTTTTATTTAATGTCTTTTTTTTAAATTAAATCACAAAAACAAGTGGTATTGAAAATCAGTACAATATGAAAGTTCTGAGATCAGGTGTTTGCAAACATAAATATCCCTTTAAAATTGTTTTATTTATAATTAGTTTTGGACGCAATCACGGAAATTAGTAGGAATACTAAAAAACATTAATGGGAGTATATTGACGAATCTTTGATAAAATTAGTGAAAAAATAGTTCAATGACAACTTCCACATATTTAACATAGTTTCATTACGATTATTAAACATTTCATAAGAAGGCAAAGTAGAAATCAGTTACTTATAAAAAGTAAAATCATTAGTTTATTCAAAAACGTTTTTCTTAAAAAGTACCTCTTCTTTAAAAAGTATATTTTCTTAAAAGAGTAACTAACTTTTCGTAAAAAAGTACCTTTTATTAAAAAACCTTTTCTTAAAAAAAAATTTTCTTAAAAATTTAATTAAAAAAAATTTTTTCTTAAAAAGTACATTTTCTTAGAAGAGAAACTTTTGTATAAAAGTACCTTTCCTTAAAACAGTAGCTTTTCCTAAAAAGTACCTTTTCTTAAAGAATTAAAATTTTCTTAATAATTATATTTTTCTTAAGAAAGTATATTATCTTAAAAAAGTACCTTTTATTAAAAAAAACCGTTTCTTAAAAAATTAAATTTTCTTAAAAAGTAAAATTTTAAAAAATTAAAAAAATTACTTATTTCTTAAAAAATTATATTTTCTTAAGAAAGTATTTTTTAAAAAAGTAGATATTTTCAAGAAGTAACTTTTTTAAAAAAGTTCCTATTTTTAAAAAATTATCTTTTCTTAACAAAGTACATTGTCTTAAAGCTCCTTTTCTTAAAAAGGAAACTTGTGTTAAAAAATGCCTTTTCTTAAAAAAATACGTTTTCATAAAAAAGTACATTTTCTTAAAAAAGTATATATTTTTTTCGAAAAGTAGATTTTAATAAAAAAAAATACTTTTTCTTAAAAAGTACTTTTTGGTTAAAAAATTATATATTATTAAAAAAAGTACATTTTCTTAGATAAGTACATTTTCTTAAAAAAGTAGCTTTTTTAAAAAAGTAGCTTTTTTAAAAAAGTAGCTTTTCTGAATAAAACGATTATTTGTAAAAAAGTTAATTTTCTTAACAACTTTCATAAACTTTCTTGGTGAAGTAACATTTCTTAAAAAAGTAACTTTTCTTAATAAAGGACCTTTTCACCTTTTCTTACAAAAAATAATTTTTTTAAGATAAAAAAGTAATTTTTCTTAAAAAAGTACTTTTTTAAAAAAACTACTTTTTTGTTAACAAAGTACCTTTTGTAAAAACGGTAATTTTGTTAAAAGCGTACATTTTCTCAGAAAATTTCATTTTCTTAAAAAAATACCTTTTCTTAAAAAAGCGGTAATTTTTGAAAATGTGCCTTTTTTAACAAAGGACCTTTTCTTACAAAAATTATTTTTTTTAAAGTACCTTTTCTGAGAAAAATACCATTTCTTAAAAAATACATTTTCATAAAAAAGTAACTTTTCTTTAAAAAATACTTTTTATTAAGAAATTACATTTTATTAAATAAGTACCGTTTGTTCAAAAAGCACCTTTTTTAAAAATAGTTAATTTTCTTAAAAAAGTACCTTTTCTTAAAAAGACAAATTTTCCTAATGAAGTGACATTTCTTAAAAAGTACCTCTTCCTAACAAATGACCTTTTCTTACAACAAGTAATTTTTTAAACTATCTTTTCTGAGAAGAATACTTCTTGTTAAAAAAAGTAATTTTTCATAAAAAAGTAATTTTTCTTTAAAGAGTATTTTTTTGTTAAAAAAGTACCTTATGTTAAAAAGTTTCCTTTTGTTAAAGGCGGACATTTTCTTAAAAAATATCATTTCCTTAAAAAAGTACCTATTCTTAAAAAAGCGCTTATTTTTAAAATAGTACCTTTTCTTAACAAGGGATCTTTTCTTACAAAATGCAAATTTTTTTAAAGTACCTTTTCGGAGAAAAATTCATTTACTTAAAAAAATACTTTTTGCTAAAAAAGTACCTTTTTTAAAAATAGTTAATTTTCTTAAAAAAGTACCTTTTCTTGAAAAGATAAATTTTCCTAATGAAGTAACATTTCTTATAAAAGTACCTCTTCCTAACAAATGACCTTTTCTTACAAAAAGTAATTTTTTAAGTATCTTTTCTGAGAAAAATACGCACATTTTCTCCAAAAATTTAATTTTCTTAAAAATTTAATTTTCTTAAAAAAGTACCTTTTCTTAAAAAAACGCTTATTATTTAAAAAGAACCTTTTATTAACAAGGGACCTTTTCTTGCAAAAAGTACATTTTTTATAGAACCTTTTCTGAATATCATACCCTTTCTTAAATAAATTATTTTTGTTAAAAAAGTACCCTTTCATAAAAAAGTAACTTTTCCTTAAAAAGTACTTTTTATTAAAAAAGTACCTTGTGTTAAAAAGGTATCTTTTTTAAATATCGTTAATTTTCTTAAAAAAGTACCCTTTCTTAAGAACATTAATTGTCTTAATGAAGTAACATTTCTTAAAAAAGTACGTTTTCTTAACAAAGGATTTTTTCTTACAAAAATTAATTTTATTTAAGTATCTTTTCTGAGAAAAATACTTTATGTTAAAATAAAGTACCTTTTCATAAAAAAGTAATTTTTCTCTAAAAAGTAATTTTTTGTTAAAAAAGTACCTTTTGTAAAAAAAAGATCCTTTTTTTTAAAAGCGCTTTTTTCTCAAAAACTTTAATTTTCTTAAAAAAGTACCTTTTCTTAAAAAAGCGCTTATTTTTAAAAAAGTACCTTTTCTTAACAAGGGACCTTTTCTCATAAAAAGTAAATATTTTAAAGTAGCTTTTCTGAGAAAAATACCTCTTCTTAAAAAAATACTTTTTGTTAAAATAAAGTACCTTTTCATAAAAAAATTAACTTTTCTTTAAAAAGTACTTTTTATTAAAACAAGTATCTTTTGCTAAAATAGTACATTTTTTTAAAATGGTTAATTTTTTTAAAAAAGTAGCTTTTCTTAACAAATGTCCTTTTATTAAAGAAGTAATTTTTTTAACATCTTTTCTGATAAAATTACTTTTTGCTAAAAAAAAATACCTTTTCATAAAAAAGTAAATTTTCTTTTGTTAAAAAAGTTCCTTTTGATAAAAGCGTACCTTTTCTCTAAAAATTTCGTTTCCTTAAAAAGTACATTTTCTTAAAAAGGTAAACTTTTTTAATGAAGTAGCATTCCTTAAAAAAAAAATACATTTGCATCATATTTCATATTTAGGGGAATTATAGAAAAACCATTTGAACCAAGGTGGGGATATCATAAATAAAAATTTTCGTCATTTTTTCATAATTTTCATTAATGTTGTGAAATACTCCCACTAGAATCCAGTATATAAGATTTGATTTTTAAAAAAATTATTATTTGATAGCATCAATGAAAATTTAGAATTGTTTATACTTTTCTCAATAAATTCAAATTTTAGAAAAAAATAAATTATAAAATTTTTCTTTTTTTTTCATAAAATTAGTTAAATTTGATAACAATAAACTCAAAAAAAAAAAATCATAAAAAATTATAAACATTATGTAATTTAATAAAACATAATATAGAATTTATTAGTTTTAAGATAAATTAGTTTTAAAATAAATCAAAATATCACTTAATAAATCTCTTTTATTATTTTATCATAAAAAAAAAAACATTAACATTAATAAGAACTTTTGAAGTTACGAACGTTTTCAATAAATTTTACGACAAAAAAACCTCATGATAGATCGAGCTTTAACTATAGAAAAATTAGTTTAATATTTTATTTTTTTGCATTTTACTTTCAATAAAAATTCATTTACAATGGTTTAGAGCCTCAGCGCCTTAAAGGCATTATTGAGGCGAGTTGGCAAAAATTACTACCAATAATTTAAAATTAAATAATAATTAACAAAAAAAAAAAACAAAAAATAATAAAAATATAAACTATAATAATATGTATATGTAGGTTGAGTTTGAGATCAAATTACATTCAAAGTTCAGTTATGTTTTGCTGGATAAATTTTTTAAATAATTTTTTAAATATTGAAATTCTATTTTCCGTTTTTATATTTTGAGGTAACTCATATACTCGCGACTACCCAGAAACTCTACACGTTGTTTGGTTGTTTCCAACCTACACCAAGCTACAGTTAAATTTCCATTACTTCTTGTATTGATTGAATATTGATTTCTTCGAAATTGTATTGTGTGATGTCCAATATTGTGCAGGCACTTGTAGACATATAATAGAAGCTGTATTTTAAAAAGACCATAGACCATAGGTTGGTAAGATTTTCTTATTAGAATATATTGAAATAGTTGGATAAGTTATTGGAAGATTGTATACCACTTTTAAGGCTTTATTCTGCATTCGTTGAAGTCTTCTTATAGCCATATGAAATAGCTAAATAATTCAAATGACTTTGAATGAGAGCATCTTATATATTAAAAGAATTTATGAAAACTAAAGTCAATCCGTCTGGCCGTTCTCTCCGGCCGATTTCCTTCACTTTTTTTTTTAAATGAAAGGTATTTAGACACAGATATGTCATCAAGCATTGGAATTTACTCGACTCCCACCTTACTCAAGTTATACTTTTTTGAAAATTTATCCAATATTTTCCTTCACTCAAATATAACTAGAGTTCTAATTAACGTAGGCTGTTGACATAAGTCTAAGAACACTCAGTGGATCAAGCTCTTTCTTTTCAGCTATTAACTGCTTAAATTCGTTGGGTTGGAGGAAAGTTATGCGTGGATAGTCAACTTTACTTTTACTGTACGTTAACTTCTCTTGGCAAATTTTGGTATTATTTTATAAAAATTAATATAATATAATATAATGCTGCGGAGCAGCAGGGGTCCTCTATTTATATATTAACAATTTTGTATCTTTATGAAATTTGTTTATAAATTTGTATAAAAACCCGACAGCTTGAGCTATTTTATTCTTCAGATTTTTCAGGTGTTGATCCCAAGCAAGTGTACTTTGCAGATTTATACCCAGGTACCTTATAGATTAGACTTCCATAATTTCTGTACCATCAACAAATACAGAAAAGGTATTGTGCTGACAAGATGGCTTAAATCATGGTAACTGCGTTTTATTGGCATTTAAATCAAGTTCGTTTAGTCTTGCAAATTCACATATTAATGCAGCATCACGTTCCATATATGCCTTGACTACCGTTTCTTGCTTATATGGGTAAAACAGACACATATCGTCAGCATACAGAAAGAGTTTTCCTGATAATTCAAGGTTTTTTAAATCATTTAAGAAAATTGTGAATAACAAAGGCCCCAACACAGTTCCTTGTGGCCCTCCAAGCTCAACCGGACAAAGAGAGCTTTTGTGATTACCAATCTGAACATACTGTTTTCTACTTGTGAGATAGCTTCTCAATAATAGTAGATCCCTTCCATTAATACAATAATATGTAAGTTTTTGTAACAGGATCTCATGGTCTAAGAGATCAAATGCTTTACTAAAATCATAAAAAATCCCAGCAATGCCGCTATGACTTTCGTCCAAACCTTTACAATAAAATTAATTTAGTAAGTTGTTGCTATACATATAACCAGAAATTTGGTTATACAAAATCCTCTCAAATATATTGTCAATTGTTGATAGGACAACAATTGGTCTATAATTGTCAGTGGTTGAAGCATTTATTCCCTTGGGAATCGGTATTATCTTATGGATTTTTAGAACATTTGGATATGAACTACTACTTATACAAGATGTGGGATTTAATCGTTATTGCACTTTAAAATTAATTTCGGAGACACATTATCATGACCACATGATTTACTTGGAATTAATTTCAATATAATTGTTCTCATATCATCGTTATATGTATAATTGAAATTAAATCTTAAGTTATTTTGAATTAATGTTCTTAGCGAGTTGTAGATATCTGCTTGAGTATTGAATTTGTAATCTTAACGTTTTTATTGATTCCACAAAATATTTGTTTAAATCTTCAGCCTTTTCTAACTCATCTAAAATTTCATCACCATCAGCATTTCTAATCTTAATAGATTATTATTTTGAGCAGTTGTGTATTGAATTTAAGTAAAAAATAATGAAAAAATTTTCATATAGAAACAACCTATTCAATTAAAACATAACAATTATCACAATGTTCAATAAATCGCTGATGAAGGCTGAAATACCAGAAACCGGTCCGATTAAGAATACAGTGCAGTTATGAATTTTTGAAATATATGCTTTCTTCTTCTTTACCACGCACCATTTAAACAAAATTAAAAATTGCATATTAATTACAGTAGTAATTGCAATATGTCTGAAAAATGATTATAAATCTAACAAACAATAATGAAAAATGTTTATACGTAACGTAACATGTGCATACAGATACGTTACAGCGACACACGCACATTTTTGTTTGCTTGTTGTTTTAGTCTAGTTTTTTTTACATGTCATGTCTTCACGCCATTCTAAACTTTTTCTTTTATTTTGTGAGCAAAGATGAGGTTTTTTAATGGCGATTCTACCGTTTAAGCCAGTCGCTTTTAACGGTTGGTCCGATGAATCGAAGTTTGAACTGTTCGGCTCCAGGAAGTGCCAAAAGTCAAACACGGGGGTAGTTCCGTAGTGGTTTGGGGTTGGTTGGCTGGCGAAATGGTTGGCGAGTTATGTAGAATCGAAGGAATACTCGATAAAACCCAGTACAAAACTATCCTGAAAGTTCATGCCATGGTCACTGGATTAAGAATTGTAGGTCATAAATTCATATTTCAGCAAGATACTAACCACCCAAGACAGACAGCGAAAATTTTTAAGCAGTAGAGGAATCTGTAAAGTTATGAAATGGCCACCACACTCACCTTACCTTAATCCATTGGAGTTACTGTGGGATGAATTGGGTTACAAGGTTCGAACTACCTGTCCTACATCTAAGGAAGACGTGTGGAATTAAATGCAGGAAGCATGGAACCAAATCAAGCCAGAAAAAAATTGATGCAAAAGATGAAAAGATTATGTCGTGAAATGGAGGTGGTCACATTGATGAATCTAAAATTTGAGAATAGAGTGTAGTTTCAAGAAAATATTTATGTAAATAGTTTTGATTGAAAAATAAAATAGATAATGACCTTTGAAATTTAAGGAGGAGGGATGGCAAATATTGGACGGTGTGTATGCCCTCTGCACAGTGGTATGGGGGTATAAAAATATGAAAATATCTAAAATTTTTGTTAATTATCTTATTAATTTAAAAATTATAATGTGAAATCTAGCCTGTTTTGTCTCTTAATGTTGACAACCTTGGCAGTGTTGCCATAATTTGAAATTGTAAAGATGCTAAATTGCAAAAAAGTCCAAAATAACAGATGCCAAATTTTTTTTTTTAAATTTCATTACCTTTATATTGAAAAATTAAATACATAGTAATAAATCGAAAAATTAATGTAAAACATAAGTTTCGATTTATAATTTTTAAATTTTAATTAGAATTATTTTGGATTTCATCTGCAATTTCTTTTTAACATCAAATTGAGTTTTTTTAATTTTAATTTAAATATTTTTAATTTTAGAGAATTTTTTTTTTTATTTCAAATATAACAAAATTTTCACTATCAAAAGATACGATTATATTACAATAATTGGTTTATGGAATCTAATATTTCTGTGATGTCTTCATCCTCAAGTTCTTCTTGGCTCTGATATTTTTCTGACGATCGACTTTTATCAACGACATCGCTTGGTATATTATAAGTGTAACAGCACCCATTTTTCCATTTCACACCTTCTTTTATACGTATTACAGAACATAACAACTCGGATTTTATTCTGTTCTAAGTTTGCTTTTAACTAAAGCCATTAAACTAAACAAACGTTCAACTTCGGCTTTTGAGAAAGACAAAACTAATAAAGACAATAAAAATTTTGATAACTCTTTAAATGGATTTTCGCCAATACGTATAATTTTTTTTAACTTCAATCCATAAAGAGGTTGTATTCAGTGTTGTATCCCAATATTGTTCTGTGATAAAACTCCGGTTTAGTGCGGTTTGTATTGAAATTTTATTATTTTTGTAATACAATAATATTTTTTTGCAATCAACTTTTTAATTAATTGAAAACTGTTGTTTGTGTTTACATTCTTCTATTTCAAAATGTTTTGTTATATTGAAAGGAACGAGCAGGGTGGTAAAAAGATTAGTACACAACATTATCGTATTACACTTTGAGAAATTAAAACCATTAAAATTAAAATTGTATATTTAAAAATAGTGAAAAAAATCTAAAAAAAAGGTGCTAAAAGCAACTTTTTATTAATAAAAGGTGCTAAGTTAGCATCTGGCATCTTTTCATAAATTTTGGATGCTAAACGACGTAAAAAGTTGCTAAATCTAGCAACTAAAATGCTAAAATGGCAGCACTGAACCTTGGTTATAAAATTGTGTTTAGAACACGTGTGGAGAGCATTAGCCGAATTTAGCACTCTTAATTGTTAACATTGATAAGCGTTTTCTGTATTTTATGTTATGATCTGATATCCTTCTGTTAAGTTAACATTATTACTTAAGATCTTCGAAATCAAAACATACTTTTGGAGCTTATGAAACAATAAAAAAGTGTCATGAATTTTAAAACTTCAAACAAAAGAAGAATGTTCTTATTTAAAAATTTTTAATAATACTTCTATAGTGCTTAAACCGACAAACAGAACATACTTCTTCAAAAGAACGTTCTAAAAGTTACAAATATAGACAAAGACTTTTAGACTTTTATAAAATGGAAAATAAATAGGATAAAGCAAAGAGAATTAAAAAAAAATCATGTGAGTCCTATCGCAGGGGAGATGTGTAAATATCTAGTAATTAAAAATTTTTTGTCACTTTTTTAAACTCAAACAGAAAGCGTCATCTATGTATCACTTATAGCAAACAACTGCAGGGACTCTGGTTATACTTGTGTGGTTGTTGAATTATGTATATATTATACGTATATATATTGAAATTTTTAACGTTTTACAGCAAAGGGTTGTTGAATTAGCTGAAACAATTTTATATCATAATTTTTTTTTCACATCAATTTGTCTTACGGCTCACAGCGTAACATGTGAGCTCACATGTTACGCTGTTTTTGTGATTGTATTGTGAAATAGAAATTTACCCCCCTGCGCGTATAGATGTTTACACGTCAAAAATATTCTCCTGTAAAATTTTGATTTTGGCTCTTAATCTAATTTCGCGGTCATGGCCGATATATTAAATTAAATTTAAATTTCTTTAAAATTTAAACTGAATATATTTATTTTACTAAGAACATGTTAACTACAATTAAAAAGAAATACATTGAAATATTTAGTTGTTTTTTTATGTAAACCCGTGGAAAATTCTATAAAAACAATGACACAAATAGTTGCACGTTATTTTCTCCGAAGCCAAATGTCTGTTTATGCAGTCAGTTTTAGAAAAGCAAATCAGGTGGAAACATTGTTGTAGAAGTTGTTAAACAACCAAATGCATTCTCCTTATATGGTTTATGTTTTTTTTTTTTTTTTTTGTTTTAACTTAAATATTACTGCAACCCTTAAACTTTTTGTTTTGACCATAAATTCAAATAAAGTTTGCCTTGATTGTTTACTTTAATCACGCAACATTAAGGTGCATATCAGAGCAGCAGGACCAATGTGCATTAGAAGGGTTGTAAAAACGGCTAGAAAAAATTCATGTCATAAATAGAATGTTATTAAACATTTAATGTCATTTATAAAAACTTTAATAGCCTCACCTCAAGGGAAAAACTTTGGTTAGTTAATTGAAATGTGCATTTTAATTTTTATAACCTTAAACGGCCAAAAAAGGGTGGCATATTTAGTTAGACGTTCGGGAAGATAATTTTTTTTTAAATAAAATTTAAAATAAATGCTAACTAAAATTAGTGAGGTGATATAAAATTTGCATGTGGAGATAATTTTTTTTTTAATTTTCTCCAAATATACGTAAAAATTTTGTTTTCATAGAAATTGAAAAACAACATTATCATAAAATATAAAAAAAACAAGTAAGAAAATTATAGGCGGTCTACACCGACTAAACGATACCCTATACCATGCGATTAGAGACTCTATCTCTTAGGTCCAAAAAATTAGATGTAGAAAATAAGCACAACCATTGTTATTTCTTTTGTTGCCTTTGAATATGAAAAAGTTCATATCGGATGCAATACTTATATGGGAACTAGGTCGGAAAATGCACCAATCCTGACCATATTTGGTAAGGTCACTTATTTTTTGAAAAAAATATATAAATACCAAATTTGAGCAACATTTTTGTTTTTTGATAAATTTAAGTGAAGATCGGGAATCATCTTCATATGCGGGCTATGCCAAAGAATTTTCCTATAGGGTTTATTTTTGGACTACTGGTAAATGAAAGTAATAACCTTACAAAAATCCAATTTGGCCGAGATCTATATGATAATTTGGATATTATAGCAATTTAAGGGGTCATTTGTAAGGGGACTAGGTGTGAATATGAACCGATTTTCACCAATTTCAATAGCGTTCATCCTACGGCCGATAGAAGCGATTTTGATTTTTGGTAGTTACAAACATCAGCACAGAGTCGTTATACCATGACCACATAGTGGTATAGGGTATAAAAATTTCCGGCAATAATAAAATTTAAAGCAAAAATAAAAAATACTTTCAGGAGGCATAATACCTTCAGGAAATGGAAATTTTATATTTCTACAAGGTTGCGTTTATTTATTTCATAATTTAGAGTTGAATTTTTTGCGAAATTTTCTAGTAAAAAGTAAAAAAAAAATTGATAAATGTGACGTGATATCTTAAACTAATTATACCCTTAACAGTGTTTGTAATAATTAGAAAAAAATCTGGGCTCCAAAAATATATATTCTTGATCCTTAAAACAAGCAGAGTTGATATAGCGATGTCCGTCTGTCCGTTGGTGGAAATTCCGTTCACGCCCTGAATAGCCTAGCTGGGTTACTGATTTTTAGTGATAATGATTCATTGATATCCTGAGCAGTTTGCAGTTTCAAATCGTAAAAATCGTTTTAATAGGTCCCGAGAATTTAATGGAAATGTAAAAAGCTCTTGGAAAAATATGATGTTTATATGTTGGTCCTGTTATTGTTGTTATGTATGTAATTGTTGTTCCTGTTGTTTGCTTCAGGAGTATGTATGTATGGTTATGTATTCAGAGGTCCAATTGTGCGTCTTAAAGCCGGTATATCGCCGCAGATTTTTTTCTCGTTTACGCTTGACCCAGCAATGAAATTAATGCTTTCTATAAAAAAAAACTATCATTGGGTTGGGAAATAAAATTGTGCTATTTCTTAAAATGATCCAAAATTCAGCAGTATTTGCAAAATATTTGAATTTTTTGACTTAGTCCTTCTACACTAGCTTGAGGTCATTTGTGGCGCCAAGTACAAATGGGTTAATGACGTCAAATTATAGAATCATCATATTCATCATATCATAAAAATCGGTAAAAGATAGCACAATTTATTTCCTAAACCATAGTATGGGTTTCACCACGCAGAGTCAGTCACGCAGAGTCATGGAGATATTCAAAACTCATATGCGTAAGAAAATAAGGAGTTTTAATAAAAACTTTGTTATTATGGGTTAGATTATTATTTTTATTTTATACTTTCTTATATTTTTTTGTTATTTGATTTGTTTTTTATGTGTAATCTTGTATTAATAACTCTTGTCATTATTTGGAATTTTTATTCAAAACTATTTCATATTTGTATATTTACATTTTATTATTTTAGAAAACAATTTTTTCAAAATTCTATTTCAATTGTAAAACTCCTGTACTTTAATTATAAATTTATAAATCTTGTTGTATGGGAAATCAAATGAATAAATAATTAAAAATCAACAAATAAAATTATATATAAATATTTTAGACTGTGTCTATGCTTAATTATTTATAGTTTTTTTAAACAAAAAAAGTACTCTCTGGTCGACCTAGCTTGATGCAACCCTCTTCTTTTAATAAAAATATTTTTTCTTACATTTTAACAACTATTTGACCCCAATTTCTTTTAACTGAGGCATTAGTACAATCAAGAAACTTTACATTTTACAACATTTCAACAAACCCCTACAATTACAAATTTAAAAGCTTTATAGCTTTTAAAGGATTGAACATATATTTACTTACGACTACATACACATTCACGCAAACATTAAAATTAATACAAAAATGCTTTTTCTTTATATTTCTTCTGTTTATCCAATTCTAGCATTAGTGGTACGTTTTATAACCAAACGCTATATTGGCGAATATGATCATCAAACAGGTGAGTTGTTATTTTTTTTTTAGATATATTTAAAAAAAAATATCCACCAGCATATTTATCTTTTTATGAATTATTAATAAGCTTCTTTTTTTAAACAAATTTTTATTTACTTTCCATATTGGACGCCTAATGACTTAATGCTTGTTTTTTTATATTTATGACTTAAATGAAATTTGTTCGGTTATGAGAAATGTCCTTGCTGACTTTATTATTAACCTTTTTTTGTGTTGCTGTTTTTATTTTATGGCAAAAATACGAGTATTATACTTGCGCTTATTTTTAGTTCGCATGATTGCAATAGTTTGTGGTTCTATTTTGATGTTATTCTTTCTGTTGTTGTTGTTGTTGTTGTTGCCCACAATGTATACCATTAAAAATATTATTATTCCAGAAAATCGATATAAACATGAATCCATGGTCGATGGGGAGCCAGCTTTATTTGAGATACTAGACACATGTCCCAAGGTAAGTACGTTTTTCCAACTACGAATAATGTATTCGTGCTACGGTTTGTTTTGCTTATATTGTATATTAAACTAGGTTTTCTATTGTAACGTTGGTAACCACAATAATATAACAATCAGTAAAAAAAAATGGGAATTGTTATTGGGGTCATAATCCATAAAAAAGTTTGAGCAAATTTTGTAATATTAAAAATTAAATTGCGTTTCTTATTACAATAAAATGAAGTAATCAAATCGTATTGTAAAATAATGCGAAATGTAGATTAAACTTTTATATCGCAATCTTTTAGAATTCATTCATAGCAAATTTTTAAAGTTAATGAAAGTAAATTTTCTTAAATATAACTTTAAAAAAAATATATTTTTACCTTTTCTTAAAGAAGTCCTTTTTCTAAAAAAAAGCGCCTTTTCTTAAATAAGTAAATTTAATTTAAAAAAAATTACAGCCTTTTAAAAAGAATTTATAAAAAAGTAAATTTTCTTTAAAAAGTATTTTTTATAAAAAAAAAGTACCTTTTATTAAAAAAGTTAATTTTCTTTAAAAAGTACCTTTTTTAATAAAGTAGATTATTTTTAAATTAGATTTATTTAAAAAAGGATTTTTTTTAAAAAAGTACCTTTTTTCAAAAAGGTTTTTTAAAAAAAGTACCTTTCTTAAAAAATGCCTTGTCTCAAAAATAGACCTTCACTTAAAAAACGCCTTTTTATAAACAAGTACGTTTCCTTAAAAAAGTAGGTATTTTCTTAAAAAACTAACCCATCAACACCAGGTTTTTAGTATAAAAAACCATTAAAATTTCAAAAAATCCATAATTATATCAGAATTAATTTTTTTAAACGATCTGCCTGCGAAGGTTAAGCTCGATTGGATCACGGGAAAAGGATTAAAAATCGATCCAAAGTTTTTTCGGCAGACAAGCCGACAAACAGATACTACAAATTAAAATAAAGGGAGTATAAAGGTACCTATTCCTAAGAGATTCATTTTTCTAAAAAAGTAACTTTTCTTAAAGGTTTATATCTTTTAAGACCACCTTCTCCCAAAAAGATACAATATATTAAAAATAGTACCTTTTATTAAAAAATTATCTTATCATAATTAGTACATGCCTACCTCTTTTAAAAAGTACTTTTTCTTAAAAAGTACCATTAAATAAAAAAAGTTACCTTTTCTTAAAAAAATTAATTTTCTTTAAAAAGTACCGGTTCCTTAACTTTTTTTTAAGGGAATATAATTCTCTTTTTTCTATTTTTTAAAAAAGTAAATTTGCTTAAAAAGTACATTTTCTAAAAAAGTGAATTTGCTTAAAAAAGTACATTTTCTTAAAAAATACCTTTTTTAAAAAAATTACCTTTAATTAAAAAGTATAATTTTTTATACCTTCTCTTAAAAAAGTTAATTTTAAAAAATTACTTTTTATTAAAAAATACATTTTATTAAAAAAGTAACTTTTCTTAAAAAAAGGGAACTTTTGCTTAAAAAAGTACATTTTCTAAAAAAAGTATATTTTCTTAAAACTATATTTTTCGAAATAAAGTATATTTTCTTAAAAAAGTGCCTTTCCTTAAGAAAGCAAATTTTCTTAAAAAGTAACTTTTCGTAAAAAGTTACCTTTAATTTAAAAAGTACCATTTTTTATATAAATACATTTTCCTAAAAAAAGTACATTTCCTTTAAAAAAATACCTTTTTTAAAAAAGAAATTTTATTAAAAAATTTCCTTTTCTTAAAAAGGTTTCTTTTCTTAAGAAAGTACATTTTCTTAAAGGTACATTTTTTAAAAAGGTACATATTTTAAAAGAAGTTCCTATTCTTGAAAAAGTACCTTTTCTTAAAAAACTAACTTTTCTTAAAAAATTACCTTTTCTTAAAAAAAAGTACCTTTTATTAAAAACTACACTTTATTAAAAAAGAAACTTATCTTAAAAAGTGCATTTTCTTAAGAAAGTACATTTTCTGAAAAAAGTACATTTTCTTAAAAAAGGACATTTTGGTAAAAAAGTTCCTTTTCTTGAAAAAGTACCATTTATTAAAAAAGTACATTTTCTTAAAAAAGTACATTTTATTAAAAAAGTATATTTTCTTAAAAAATTACCTTTTCTCAAAAATTATATTTTCTTAAAAAAGTACCTTTTCATAAGAAAGTGAATTTTCTTAAGAAAGTACATTTTCTTAAAAAGTACCTTTTCTTAAAATAGTAAATTTTCTTAAAAAAGTTCCTTTTCTTCAAAAATAGCCTTTTTTAAAAAGGACCTTTTCTTGAAAAAGTACCTTTTATTAAAAAGTAATTTTTTTTTAGAAAAAAGTGCCTTTTCTTGAGAAAACACATTTTCTTAAAATATGAATTTGAAAAAGTACCTTTTCTTAAAAAAGTACATTTTCTAAAAAAAAAGTATATTTTCTTAAAAACTACATTTTATGAAAAAAGCATCTTATCATAAAAAAAGTGTCTTTTCTTAAGAAAATACTTTTTCTGAAAAAAAGTACATTTTCTTAAAAAAGTAAATTTTCTTAAGAAAGTACATTTTCTTAAAAAGTACCTTTTCTTAAAAAAGTAAATTTTCTTAAAAAAGTTCCTTTTCTTCAAAAATAGCCTTTTTTAAAAAGGACCTTTTCTTGAAAAAGTACCTTTTATTAAAAAGTAAATTTTTTTACTTGAGAAAACACATTTTCTTAAAAAATTAACTTTTGCTTAAAAAAGCAAAGTTTTTTTAAAAAGTTGCTTTTTTGAAAAAGTACCTTTTCTTAAAAAAGTACATTTTCTAAAAAAAGTATATTTTCTTAAAAACTACATTTTATGAAAAAAGTATCTTATCATAAAAAAGTGACTTTTCTTAAGAAAATACATTTTCTGAAAAATGTACATCATCTTAAAAAGTACCTTTTATTAAAAAAGCACATTTTCTTAAAAAAGTTCCGTTTCTTGAAAAAAATACCTTTTCTTAAAAAGTACCTTTTCTTGAAAAAATGCCTTTTCTTGAGAAAATAAATTTTCTTAAAAAAAGGAACTTTTGCTTAAAAAAGTAAATTTTTTTTAAAAAGTTCCTTTTTTGAAAAAGTACCTTTTCTTAAAAAAGTACATTTTCTGAAAAAAGTACATTTTCTTAAAAAAGTACATTTTCTTAAAAAATTCCCTTTTCTTAAAAAAGTACCTTTTTTTAAAAAAGTACCTTTTATTAAAAAGTATGTACATTTTATTAAAAAAAAGTACCTTTTCTTGAAAAAGTACCTTTTCTTAAAAAAGTTCCTTTTCTTAAAAAAGCACCTTTTCTTAAAAAAGTTCCTTTTCTTAAAAAAGCACATTTTCTTAAAAAGTACCTCTTTTTAAAAAGTACATTTTCTTAAAAAATTCCCTTTTCTTAAAAAAGTACCTTTTCTTAAAAAAGTACCTTTTATTAAAAAGTATGTACATTTTATTAAAAAAAAGTACCTTTTCTTGAAAAAGTACCTTTTCTTGAAAAAGTACATTTTCTTAAAAAAGTACCTTTTCTTAAAAAGGTTCCTTTTCTTAAAAAAGTACATTTTCTTAAAAAAGTACCTTTTCAGAAAAAAATATATTTTTATTAAAAAATTATATTTTCTTAAAAAAGTACCTTTTCGTAAGAATGTAAATTTTCTTAAGAAAGTACATTCTCTTACAAAATACCTTTTCGTCAAAAAGTACAATTTCTTAAAAAAGTTCCTTTTCTTGAAAAACTACCCTTTCTTAAAAAAAGTTCCATTTATTAAAAAAGTACATATTCTTAAAAAGGTCCGTTTCTTGAAAAAGTACATTTTCTTAAAAAAGTATATTTCCTTAAAAAAGTACCTTTTATTAAAAAGTACATATTATTAAAAAAAAGTGACTTTTCTTGGCAAAGTGCATTTTCTTAAAAAAGTACATTTTCTTAAAAAAGTACTTCTTATTAAAAAGTACATTTTATTAAAAAAAAGTACGTTATCTTAAAAAAATACCTTCTATTAAAAAAAGTATATTTTCTTAAAAAATTACCTTTTCTTAAAAAATTATATCTTCCTTAAAAAGTACCTTTCCATAAAAAAGTAAATTTTCTTAAGTATATTTTCTTAAAAAGTACCTTTTCTTAAAAAAGTACATTTTGTTAAAAAAGATCCTTTTCTTGAAAAAGTACCTTTTCTTGAAAAAGTACCTTTTCTTAAAAAGTACCTTTCCGTGAAAAGAACCTTTTATTAAAAAGTACATTTTATTAAAAAAGGTACCTTTTCTTAAAAAAGTATATTTTATTTAAAAAAGTATCTTTTCGTAAAAACGACCTTTTTTTAAAAAAGTACCTTTTCTTAAAAAAGTATATATTTTTAAAAAATTACCTTTTCTTAAAAAACTCTGAAAAAAGTATATTTTCTTAAAAACTGCTTCTTATTAAAGAATGTGTCGTACCATTTTTAAAAAACTACCTATCTATTAATAAATTACCTCTTCTTAAAAATTACGATTTTTTAAAACGGTACCTTTACTTACAAATGTACCTTTTCTTACATAGACACCTTTTATTAGAAATTTATTTTTTTTAAAAAGTGCCTTTTCTGAACAAGGGACCTCTTTTTAAAAAGTGCCTCTTTTTCTCTTTTTCTCAAAAAAATCCTGATATAATAAATTAAAATATTCTAAAAAATAAAATTAATTAACCGTCTATAGCGTCATCGTATGACGGATATTTAAATGCATTTTTGAAAAAATTTTATCTCCTCTAACTTTGAAGTCGTTTTGAACGGTAACAAGAATAAGAAATGAGAAACTATAAATGCAGTAATACTCCATTTCTTAAGTTTCTATACTATATAATGTCGGTCGGTATTATTGTGATTATCAAAACAAAAAAAATATATTTATGAATTCTAGTTTGAAATATTTTTATTAGTATTTTTTTTACATATGTATTCCAATTTTTTTTTTTAATTTATTGATAGCATAAAACGGCATAAAAAAGTTTTTCTTAGTTCTTAGCATGTAACGAGTAACGGGTGATTTTTTTGAGGTTAGGATTTTCATGCATTAGTATTTGACAGATCACGTGGGATTTCAGACATGGTGTCAAAGAGAAAGATGCTCAGTATGCTTTGACATTTCATCATGAATAGACTTACTAACGAGCAACGCTTGCAAATCATTGAATTTTATTACCAAAATCAGTGTTCGGTTCGAAATGTGTTTCGCGCTTTACGTCCGATTTATGGTCTACATAATCGACCAAGTGAGCAAACAATTAATGCGATTGTGACCAAGTTTCGCACTCAGTTTACTTTATTGGACATTAAACCAACCACACGAATGCGTACAGTGCGTACAGAAGAGAATATTGCGTCTGTTTCTGAGAGTGTTACTGAAGACCGTGAAATGTCGATTCGTCGCCGTTCGCAGCAATTGGGTTTGTGTTATTCGACCACATGGAAGATTTTACGCAAAGATCTTGGTGTAAAACCGTATAAAATACAGCTCGTGCAAGAACTGAAGCCGAACGATCTGCCACAACGTCTAATTTTCAGTGAATGGGCCCTAGAAAAGTTGGCAGAAAATCCGCTTTTTTATCGACAAATTTTGTTCAGCGATGAGGCTCATTTCTGGTTGAATGGCTTCGTAAATAAGCAAAATTGCCGTATTTGGAGTGAAGAGCAACCAGAAGCCGTTCAAGAACTGCCCATGCATCCCGAAAAATGCACTGTTTGGTGTGGTTTGTACGCTGGTGGAATCATTGGACCGTATTTTTTCAAAGATGCTGTTGGACGCAACGTTACGGTGAATGGCGATCGCTATCGTTCGATGCTAACAAACTTTTTGTTGCCAAAAATGGAAGAACTGAACTTGGTTGACATGTGGTTTCAACAAGATGGCGCTACATGCCACACAGCTCGCGATTCTATGGCCATTTTGAGGGAAAACTTCGGAGAACAATTCATCTCAAGAAATGGACCGGTAAGTTGGCCACCAAGATCATGCGATTTGACGCCTTTAGACTATTTTTTGTGGGGCTACGTCAAGTCTAAAGTCTACAGAAATAAGCCAGCAACTATTCCAGCTTTGGAAGACAACATTTCCGAAGAAATTCGGGCTATTCCGGCCGAAATGCTCGAAAAAGTTGCCCAAAATTGGACTTTCCGAATGGACCACCTAAGACGCAGCCGCGGTCAACATTTAAATGAAATTATCTTCAAAAAGTAAATGTCATGGACCAATCTAACGTTTCAAATAAAGAACCGATGAGATTTTGCAAATTTTATGCGTTTTTTTTTAAAAAAAAGTTATCAAGCTCTTAAAAAATCACCCGTTATAAATTTTTAATAGTTATACTCTTAAAATTTTCAGATAATAAATTATGTTTTTAATAAAAAGTCTTCTAGCGTCAAGCTATGAAATTCTAAGGAGCTGAATTCTAAAAAAAATGTCTATAATTTTTTTCTATATATATAATTTTTAATATTTTTCTTTTTAACAAATACATTTATTCACGATTTTGATAATTAGCATTGCTTCTTTATAATGTGTTAAAACGTTATTTTAATAAAAACGGTTTAGTGATGTGGTAACGCATCACGTTGTAGCTATCTATTTCTATTCCAAAAGTAGGTCATCAAAGCAGGCAGGAAATCATTTTATACACAACAGCAGAGAACAAAAAAAGTCCGCGAAACATAGGAAAAAAATGACGCGCCTGCAAAAAGGACAATATTGTGTCATCGCATGTTTGCTCAAACTTTTACTTTTTTCTTCTTACAAAAAAAAAAAATATATATATATATATATATAGTATACACATACATATATATCTTGAAGCAAAACAAACACGTTTACATATCCAACCTTGTAGTTTTTTTCTACTCGCTCTACCAACTAATAAACTTTTTCCCTTTTTCTTTTCTTTTTTCATTATTTTTTTCATACCCCGCATGATGTCATTTCTTAGACAGACGATGAATTTCCCAATGCCGGTGAACTAATACAATGGGCAGATGGTTTGCTGCTAGTTTATTCCATAACCGACCGCAATAGTTTCAATTACATACGTAAAGCCAAGTCAGACCTTCAGTCGGATACACCGGTGCAACTGGTGGCCAATAAAGTGGATATGGTACATTTGCGGCAAGTCAGCCGTGATGAGGGTGAAATATTAGCCAAAGATTTTGAATGTAAATTTAGTGAAGTGTCAGCGGCCGACCATGTAGATCAAGTGGCCGATGTATTCCATGAGTTGAGCAAAGAAATAATCGCCTCAAAAAGGAAATCAAAACAAAGTTTATTGGAGAGAATGTTGGGTACTTCGCGACCGTACAATCGGGTGAAGAGTGATAGTAATTTACCTAAAGACTAGAAAATATTTTTAATTTA
The DNA here is from genome assembly GCA_963682025.1 of Cordilura impudica. Taxonomy (NCBI): domain Eukaryota; kingdom Metazoa; phylum Arthropoda; class Insecta; order Diptera; family Scathophagidae; genus Cordilura; species Cordilura impudica. The sequence goes on along the minus strand of OY821519.1, from coordinate 22,173,283 downwards.
TTTCATATTTGTAATTTATTAATTGTTGATATTAGTTAAATATTATAATTGTAATTAATTTAATTACTTGTAAAGTACGCGTATGTATATTTTTTTTTAATAAAATTTTAAATATAAAATCGTTGAATTTTCCAACAGTTGACTGTGTCTAGACTTTTAAAAGCTTTTGTTTTATAAAGTTTTGTTATTAGAAGTAGTAGCAAAGCTTTTCACGTAATAAATTTAAGCGCTATATATTTTTCACAGTCTCGGCCAAAATGCTTAACACATTGATTTGGGCTATAATATAAATAAATAAATTAGTTTTTTTTTATGGAATGGATAAAATGAGATTACTTCTAATAATATTAAGCAAGTAGAACATATTTTAAAAATTGTCAGATTCTGGAGAAAAATATTTATTTTAAATAAATTTTTTTTTTTAATTCGCTGTAAAAAATAAATCTGTGTTGGGTATTCTTGAAATAATCTATTAATCATGCCCTCGTAATTTCAATAAATTTTTACTTTTTGTCCTCTTTCCAATGGCAATGAGCAAATATTTGCCTGTTTTACAACGGGAAAACTGTTTACCAAGCCTTCCACACCTGTGCGGAATACATGAACTGCTAAAAGCAACAAAATGTGAATATAGGTTGTGGTAGCACTTTATCACCGTATGTATATTTATTTTTTTTTTTAAATAAAATTTTAAATATAAAATCGTTAATTGTTCCAACAGTTGACTGTGTCTAAACTTTTAAAAGCTTTTGTTTTATAAAGTTTCGTAATTAGAAGTAGTAGCAAAGCTTTTCATAAATTTAAGCGCTGTATGTTTTTCACAGTATCGGCCAAAATGTTTTACACATTGATTTGGAATATAATATAAATAATTTTTTTTTTTTTTTATCGAATAGATAAAATGAGATTACTTCTAATAATATGAAGCAAGTAGAACAAATTTTAAAGATTTTCAGATTCTGGAGAAAAATATTTATTTTAATTTATTTATTTATTTTTTTTTTTTTTTTGATAAATTCGGTGTAAAAGTAAACCAGCGTTAGGTATTCCTGAAATAATCTAATAGTCATGCCCTCGTAATTTCAATAAATTTTTACTTTTTATCCTCTTTCAAATACCAATGAGCAAATATTTGCCTGTTTTACAAAGGAAAACTTTTTACCAAACCTTCCACACCTGGTCGGAATAAATGAACTAAAAAAAAACTCAACAAAAAGTGAATATAGGGCTTGACAGCACCTTATCATCGCTAAGGGAATTTTCGAGAGCGATTTTTCGCTAAGACTTTATTTTTTGCACTTTTATTTAAAGAAAACATTTCCGATAATGGTAATTTTTTTTTATTTTGTTTTTTTCTACTAACTACTAAACTTCCCCTCGAAAATATGCGGTTTTTTATCAGGCACTTTAATTTTGTTCTAAACCAATTACAGCTTGGGACCGCTAACTGAACAGGCATCTGAATCTGTGCACTCAGATTTCAACACAACATAGATTTGGTGTAAAAGAACCCTTGGTGAGCTTCGTTATGCGGAAATGTTGGAAAGAGCTGCTTGTGAATACAATGAAAAAAGTTGAATTTAAATAAAATAAGCTTGAGATCAAAAAGTATTTTAAAAACGTTTTTTTTTTTTAGGTGAATAAATGAATGTCAAAGGTGAACAAAATTATGAGGGTAAAGTAGTTACAATATATCTATAATATTAATAGGTCAGGCGATTTCTTGTGACCGATTTTTTGTTCTACCGTTTTATCCCAATTTTGACCAAACGTATGTTATTTGAAAGGTATTTCTTTTCAGCAGATTTTTGCAGATTTAGAGATTTTAAAATTTTTGCCTCTATTTTTAGTAAATTGCATTTAAAGTTGCTACTAACACATACATAAAATTATACATATGCTATGTGTGTTTTAATAAATTTGTTCATGTGTTTGTTAATGAGTTTGTTATCTTCATTCACAATAATAATAAACCATAAAAGTGTTGGTTTGTGAACTGAATAAATTGAAAAATAAAGCTGCCTAGAAATTGTACTTGAATTTCGAGCGCTGGAATCTGCTAGTTTATATATATACCCTATACTAGTATGTGGTCAGAGTATAATAACTTTGTGCTGCCAGAAATATTTGACCTAGCCCCATCTTTTATTACACCGATCTCTTTCTGAGTCGACTTAACGATGTCCGTCCGTCTGTGTATCCTGTAGGGTCGCAAATATGTATATATTTTGATGAAATTTACCATATAAGCTTCTATCTGCCTTATGATGAACGCTATTAAAATCGGTGAAAATCGTTGCATGTTCAGACATAGTCCCCATACAAATAACCCTTATGAAATCGAGTTAAATTGCCATAATACGAGGGCGGATCAACAATTCCGTGATTTTTAGAATGAATCACAGTTTTTTTTTTGCAAAAAAAAAAAATATTTTTCCACATAATCTCCTTTTAGCTCAATACACTTAGTCCAACGTTTCTCCAATTTTTGTATCCCTTAAAAAAATGCATTATCTTGAAGAAAAAGAACTTTTTCTTGGCCATATGGCATCAACAATCTCACGCACTTTTACTCTTCGATCGGCCAACACCACATCGTGGATTTTTTTTTTTTTGACATTTTGGGTGTATTGACCTCAGTTGGCCGTCCAGAACGTTTAGCGTCATTTGTATTTGTGCGACCACAACGAAAGTCAGTAAGCCACTTTTTTACCATTGAAATCGATGGTGCAGAGTCCCCATATTATTTACCAAGCTTTTCCTTGGTTTGATTGACGGTTTTTTTTTTCGCAAAAAATAATGTTTAATGAGCACTCGAAAGTCACTTCTTTCCACGAGATTGTATGTTTTGGAAAAGCTGTTAAATGCAAAGTAAATGCCGGAACTTGCTCAAAATTTTACAGTAGTCTACTAACAGGTGGTACTTGTTAGTGATCCGCCCTCGTAATAAAATCATCATACAGATCTCGTTCAAATTGTGTTTGTGTATGTTATTACATCCATTTATCAGTAATTAAAAATAAACCCTATAGGATAAGTCCTGGTCATAGCCCGCATATAAAACTGCATCCCGATCTTCAGTTACACCTATCAAAAAAAAAAAAATATTTCACAGATTTTTCTCAAATTTGGTATTTATATATTTTTGCAAAAAAATAAATGACCTTACTAAATATGGTCAGGCTCGGTCCACTTTTCGACCTATTTCCCATATAAATATAGCAACCGATATGACCTTTTTCATACCCAAAGGCCAAAAAATTAATAACAATGCCACTTAAATTTGGTTTAAGCTTATTTTCCATATCTAATTAGTTGGACCTAAGAGATAGGGTCTCTAAACGCAAAAAAATAAGGTTGAGATCAAAAAGCTTTTTAAATGCAAAAAAAAAAAAAAATATTTATTTGAAAAAATTTTCTTTGGTAAAAAAATTTATTTTATTAAATTAAAGGTAAACAAAATTTTTTATTACCAAAAATATTTGACCTAGAGTCTAGGTCTTTGACCTAGGGTCTAGGTCCTAGACCCTTCTATTACACTAGCCAATAAAGTTTTGGACTGGAGCAACCAAATGTCTCTCCTAGGGTAATTTTGTGGGCTGAATTTGAATCTGTAATTGGTTTTTCTCTATCACGTCAGGTTTTCGAGGTACAAAAAAAAAATGCTTCTATTCTTCTTTTACAAAAAAAGTCATTAGTTTATTTTAAAATCATTGAATTTTCAAAAGTGAATGGCGTTATTTGAACGTCGTTTGTATTTTTTTGGTTCGGTTTCACGTATTCAAGTCCAGCAATAGTCTCCCAGGACAAAAGCATACTAAAATCCTTCATAATATCTTTCTTTCCCCCTGTTCGTCGCTCACCGCACCTAGCATTTGTCTAAAAAAATCTAAATGCGAATGAAGAAAATACATTTTTTTTTGACATTCGTACACCAATTTGTCTATAGATTTCACTCTTCTTGTTTCAAAGAAAACTGTCCATGCTCTTGAAAGATTTCCAGGCTGCATATTCTTTCTCCATTGTCAAAAATTGTCATCACTCAATAGCTTCCTGTTCTGAGGGCTAACAAATATGCCTTCTTTGATTTTAGCATATGAAACCGCTAACAAATATTTAAATGCTGCACCATCTTTGTCCAGAGCAAAGTTCTTAAATAGATCCAATTTTATGTGCAGCGGCGGAAGAAGAACTTCATTTGGATCAATCAATGGTTTATTTGAAATGTTTTGTTTTCCTGGTGAATACTCAGTTCTGTTTGGCCACTCTGTTCTGACGTAATGATGACACGTAGCGCGACTATCATATAGACAAGGAAAACAACAATGTTTTGTGAAACCTCCTTGCATACCACTCAGCAAACAAATGACCTGAAACAGATTAATTTACAGTTATTTACGATGGTCTATACCAGCGGTCGGCAACAGGCGGACCGCGGTCCGTAACCGGATAGGTCGAAACTTGGACCGGCATACATCGTTAAAATTACCTACAGATTCAGTTTAATTCCAACGTCATTCTTCAAAAGATAAAATATTTTAATAAAAATCGCAAAAAAAACTGATGTTTGTTCTTTATTTTAGAGGCCTCATGAGGTCATTTATATTATCGTTGTTGTTGGTTTCTATTAAAGTTTTTTCACAACAGTTTTTCTCGTTTACTGTTGTTGTTGTCGTTAGTGTTATTGTAATGCTCTCTTAGTTGAACAAACAAGTGGTTGTTTAATCAACAGTGTAACCAGAGGGGAGGGATTTGGGGATTTATCGAAATATTGGGGATTTTACCCCTTATTTAGGTATTATTGATTTTTGTGTTATTTTTTTAAATTAAGTTTACAGTTTTGTGAAACAAAATTTCGAAAAATTTTTATTGAAATTTTGTTAAAGTTTTGTAGATAAACTATTTGTAAATATATGGATTCTACTTCATTTGCAAATTTGGATAGGTTTTATTTTAAACCGAAAATCAGAATAATTTTGCTAAATTAATCACGTATTAGTTTATTAGGCCTATTTTTTTCTTTAAATTTAATTGGAGACAAATTTGGGGATTTAAAATTTTTTTGGGGATTTCAACTTGCAAAATCGGGACATGAGCTAAAACTTTTCTTGCAACACTGTTAATCAGTTTAATATAGTGGTAAGCATAAAGAGGGAATGTACAAGATTTAAAAAACCAATATTTTTTTTTTTTATTTTGAAAATGTTGTTGTTGTTTTAATATGGTTTGAATATAAAAAACGAAAATTGACTGCGATTTTCCACTTATTTTACATTATGGTTGTCAGTCATTCGTTTGATCTTGTGCGGTGCATTGTTAATTTGTGTTGTAATTTGTCGTGTGCTTAAATTCGTGCCTACATCAATATGGATCCTAAGAAGCGAAAAGTTGACAGTGAAAATAGGAAGTTTCTGCCTGAGTGGACAGAACAATATTGTTTTACGTTGCCTGAGAGGCCTAAAGCAGTTCCAGTTTGCCTTTTGTGCAACAAAACTGTAGCTATTGTTAAAAGTGGCAATTTAAAGCGGCACTACGAAAAAACTCATCAGCAGTTCCACAAAAACTTTCCGCTTGGCAGTATAGCTCGTAAAGAAAAACTCCAGGCATACCTAACTTCTTACAAAAAAAGCACGGCCTTACTAGTTCACTCCCTGAGCGAGCAAGAAAAATCCACAGAAGCTGCGTTGCGTATGTGTTGGACGCTTAATAAACACCAGAAGCCATTTTCAGACTCTGAGATAGTAAAAGAATGTATGTTGGAAGTGGCCACGGCACTTTTTGCAGAGAAAAAGGATCTTGTTGCTGCAATTCAAGGTATTCCATTGTCCTCAAGAAGTAATACAAGAAGAACCGAAATTTTAGCTACTGACAACAAAAGCAGCTTGCTCGAACTACTGCAGAAGGCACCTTGCTATGCTATAGCACTTGATGAATCATGTGACATTGTTGATGATGAACAAATGTCTATTTTCGTGAGATTTTTTGACATTGAAAGTAAAACGTTCAGGGAAGAATTGCTAGCATTATTGACGTTTAAAGGTAAGACTCGCGGAGAAGATTTATTCAAGACTTTTGATGAATTTATTACGAAATCAAACATTAGTTATGATAAAATTGTATCCCTTTCAACTGACGGGGCGCCAGCGATGATTGGCAAAGAAAACGGATTAGTAAAGAGAATCAGGGATAAGAATGCAGGTCTAATATCTTATCAGTGCATAATTCATCAGGCAGCACTTTGTGGAAAACTTAGTGCTAACTTTTATGAGGTCTCGTTCTGCTCTTCAGCACCGACAGTTCAAAGATTTTCTCTCTGAATGTGATTCGGCGTATTCTGACTTACTGCAACATAACAATATACGTTGGCTAAGTAAAGGTCAAGTTGTTGAACGTTTCTGGCAAATAAAAGAACAAGTAACCTCCTTTTTGCAAAACTTGGACACACAGGAAGCAAGGAAGCATCTGGACTTCGTAACAAACAAGCGTAATATGCTAGCTGTGGCTTTCCTGAAAGACATACTGAAATATTTGAATGCGCTCAACACCGAGTTACAAGGAAATGGAAAATTAATATGTGATCTGATACAAAGTGTGTCTGCTTTCCGTCGCAAGCTGGATATCTTTGAAAAAGATATTGCAAGTCAAGAATTTATTCATTTCCCAACAATGCTTCAGTATAAAAAGATTTCCGAAGAAGACATTGCAGTGTTTGTAAGGTTTGTATCTGATCTTGAGAAGGATTTTGCTGCAAGATTCCAAGACTTTGCAGAGATAGGGAAGCTGTCTCAATTTCTTAAATTTCCTTATGAAGTTGCTGCAGTGGCAGAATGGACTGACGTGGCTGCGAAGTTATTCAGTCTATCAAAGCCTTTACTGCAAATGGAGGTAATTGACTTGCAAGAAGATATTTCCTTGCAAATGTATAAAACTGCATCCACTGAAGAATTTTGGGGTAAACATGTTACAGAAAAATATGAAAATTGCAAAAAACTAGCTATCAACTTGGCTACTATGTTTGGCTCTACATTTGTATGTGAATCATCTTTCTCAAAAATGAATTTTTTGAAAAACAAATATCGTTCGAGATTGACAGACGCCCACCTTGAAGACACTCTTCGCATAAGCTGTTCTCCGCGTGAACCAAACTTTAAAAAACTGGCTCAAGACCACAGATGTAATTTTTCGCATTAGTTTTAACCTACATACATATTGTATTGCATATATAAGTCAAAATAAAAATTTTAAACTAAATAGTATGTATTATGAGTTTTTTTTTCTGGACCTCGACAAAAAATTTCAACATAATCCGGACTCTACTTAAAATTACTTGCCGACCCCTGGTCTATACCATACATATATACAAAGAAATTTAAATCACACACCTTAAGGTCACCACAGATCTTCCATTTATGATCGTTGTATTTGAGTAATGTCAAAATTTCAATCATTGATTCGTAATTTTCCTTTGTATTAATGGCATGAACAATTGGTATAGATGGTTTTTCATTCCCATTATGCAACAGAAGAGCCTTTGAACTGTACTTAGAGCCATCAATAAATAATCTCCATTCAGTTCTGTCATATGGCTGGTTCAATATTTGAAATAAACCTTCAACATCAGTACAGTATAGAATAGAGTGTTTCTTTTCAAAATATGCAGCCAATTCCAAGCTTCTATCTCTATAGATTGCTACTTTTGTCCCAACTGCAAGATGGCTCCACTGCTGCACTGGGAACGACTGGTAACGGATCATTTGGTGGACGTTGAACTGGTTTGGAAACCGATGGGACATTCGCGTAAGTAATATTTTTTTCGATTTATCATATTGAATCCAGCAACTTTTGTTAAACAGAAATAACAATCGGTTTGGTGGTTACTTGATTCTCACCAACGTACTGGAATTGAAAAATCGAAATAGATCTTGCCATTTGACCTCTTGTGTAATACAGTTCTGCAATATTGCAAAACATTGTCGGTGTCCACGGTTTGTCCAAGTTTCTGAGAGCAAAACCAAAATAATGTAAATATGCATATTTTAATGATTCTGATATTGCATATCATTTTTTTCCTACCAAATATTCACCACACACAAAGCAAAAATAGCTTGAATCTGTAACACACGTTCTCCCTGACATGCTTAAACGCTACTATTATGAAGATTTAGAATAAATGCGGGCTTCTGTCAAATTAATAATTGTGAAATTGTAGTGTCAGTATTGAGTGTTTTACAGTATGGCCAGCATTCGATTAAAAATGAACAAGACGTGATAGCCCAAACATGCTTAGTTTCTGCAGTCAATTTTTATACCCTATACCACTATGTGGTTTGGGTATTATGACTTTGTGCTGCTGTTTGTAACAACCAAAAATATTTGACCTAGACCCATCTTTAATTATACCGATCGAATCAGAATCACTTTCTGAGTTGATTTAACAATGTCCGTCCGTCCGTCCGTCCGTCCGTCCGTCTGTGTGTCCATGTAAAGCTTGTAATCAAACTGCAGGTCGCAAATATGAATATATTTTGATGAAATTTGGTACATAAGCTTTTATCGGCCATGGGATGAACGCTATTGAAATTGGTGAGAATCGGTCCATGTTCAGACCTAGCCCCCATACAAATTACCCATATGAAATCGACATAAATTGCCATAAGATCCAAATTGTCATATAGATATTACTCAAATTGGGTTTGTATGCGTTCATTACATCCACTAATGAGTAGTCCAAAAATGATCCCTTTGACCCCATATAGAGCTGCTTCCCGATCTTCACTTAAATCTATTAAAAAACAAAAATATTGAACTGATTCTTCTCAAATTTTGTTTGTACATATTTTTGCAAAATACAAGAGACTTTACCAAACATGATCAGGATCGGTCCATTTTTGGACCTAGTCCCTTTATAGATATAGCATCCGATATGAATTTTTTCATATCTGCAGCCAAAAAAATTAATAAAAATCCCACTCAAATTTGGTTTTTGCTTATTTTCAATGTCTAGTTAGTTGGGCCTAAGAGATAGGGTTTCTAAACGCATGGTATAGGGTATCGTATAGTCGGTCTAGACCGACTATAATTTTCTTACTTGTTTTTTTTTTAATTTGTAAAACGATCGACTCAGAATATTTTTGTAGTCGATTTAGCGATATCCAAAAATCAACCCTATATGACAATTCTTAGTCATAGCCCCCTTATGAAGCTGATTGCCGAACTACTAAAAATCTATCAATCAATCTATCAAAAAATAATGAACAGATTTTTTCAAATTGAGTTTGTATATATTTTAGCAAGAAATAAGTGACCTTATCAAATATGGTCAGGATCAATCCATTTTTCGACCTAGTCCCCATATAAATATAACATCGGATATGAATTTTTTCCTATCCAAAGGCAACAATATTAATAATAACTCGAAATTCGAGTGCAATTTCTAGGCAGCTTTATTTTTCAACTTAGCCAATTCACAAACCAACACTTTTATGGTTTATTATTATTGTGAATGAAGATAACAAACTCAGACACATTAACAAATTTAATAAAACACACATAGCATATGTCTAATTTTATGTATGTGTTAGTAGCAACTTTAAATGCAGTTTACTCAAAATGAAGGAAAAAATTAAGAAATCTGTACGTCTGCAAAACAGCTAATAAGAAATACCTTTCAAATAATATACGTTTGATCAAAATCGGGATAAAAAGGTAGAACAAAACATCGGTCACAAGAAATCGCCTAGCCTATTAATATCATAGATGCCGCTCAAATGTGGTTTATGTTTATTTTCTACGCCTAATTAGGCCCAACTAAGTTATAGGGCCTTTAAACATACGGTATATGTAGTCGTATAGTCGTTCTAGATCGACTGTAATTTTCTTAGTTGTTATATTATTTACTATGTAAAATACTACTATTAATGGTCTACACAATTTAGAGTTCAGAGAGAGAGTTGTATTAAAAAAAAAATAAACAAAAAATTAACAACTAATTACAGAAAGTATCGTAATCTTTATTTTGCTCAACTTCAGACCGAGTATAACTATAAAAGCAGTAACTAAATATGGTTAGTTTGTGTTATCAACTGTTATTAATAAGATTAATACAACAACTAATTATTTTATCGCTGTTTTCGATAATGACGTATAAAGTGCTACCTGAAACTAAAAAAGGCAAAATTCTTGCTTATTTTGAAGAAGGCTATAGCAAGTGGGAAATAGCTGAAAAGCTAAGGCGGTCTGAAAAAACAGAAGAGGTGGACCAAAATAAACGTTGCATTATAAAAAATCTGTTCAAAGAAGACCGCTGGGCAAATCACCAATGATTGTTAACTAAATGTGTCCGTCGAAATGTGTCATTAGAACATCATAAGGTAACAAGGCTTGCATTTTCCCAAAAAAATATGCAAACCAACTTCGTCAAGGTAAGTTGTTAAATATAATTTTTGTATTTTATTGAAATTGTTCTTTTCTTTTCAAAATCATTTTTCTGATGAGAAAAAATTGATCGGGGATGGCCCAGATGGTTCTGATACGTATTACCGCGATATACGAAACAAGCCCCTATTTTTTTCCACGTAATTTCAGTGATGGTAGTTTAATGGTTAGGGCAGCTTTTTGTGCTGACGAAATAAAGGAAGTGGCGTTTCCCAGTATTCACATGAGGAATATATCGAAGTGCTGCGAATAAATTTTTTACCGTTTATAAGAATCAACGGTGCTGCCTATTGGGTTTTCAAGCAAGATAACGCTAATTCCTGGTTGAATGACAATAGCGTAATAATTTGCGTGGTCAGCCAGCTCTCCAGACTTTAATCCTATGGCGAACATTTGGCGACTACCAACAAGAGATGTTCATAAGGAAAACCAGCAGTATGACAACATTCAATTGAAAATTGCTTTTATAAACGTCTGGCATAATTTGGATAAAAACACAATATCAAATTTAATAAAAAGTATGCCATATAGATTACGAGTACTTAATATATTATTAATTATACATTATAAATTATTAAATTTGGCTTTGTTTGATTTTATTTCGTAAAATAAAGGGTGTTTTTCTTTCATATATAGAACTTACGAAAGGGTTAGTTGTCAAATGAATTGCCACACTGCGCTCACTTTTTCACCTTTATGATCAGTATACTCTGGCAAATTATCAGGATTATACAAATTTACTTTGAAAATCAGTCATCTATTCACGCAACTTATTGACGACTTCGTGATTTTTATGGCGCACATAATTGTCCATCTGAGCAAGCTATTCGTCGAACTGTGGATAAATTTCATACCACATACTATCTAAATGATACAATAACACAAACACGTCGAAGGAAAGTGCGTACATGAAGAGAACATCGCCGCTGTAAACGAAACTGTGGAAGAAGATCCAAATATATTGATTCACCATCAGTCGCAGGAATTGGGGCTATTAAAATCTGAGAGTTTTTCTACAAAACAAATATACTGAATTCATCAAACTATGATAATAGGAAAATTGTAAATGTTTGCAAATGAAATATCTTGTAATATGGACGCTTCTCTATAGGTTAAAGTTTAGAGTTCATAAAAGAAAACTGCTCCCATCCAAAATATTGTAAAAAAAATTATGAACATCTGATAAATTTTTATTTTTATTAAGATCTAGGAACTTTTTGATGTGTAACCATCTATACGCGCGGGAGGGTAAAAATCTATTTCACAATACAATCACAAAAACAGCGTAAGACGTAAGACAAAATCGGTGTGACTTATGATTGAATTGGTGAAAAAATTATAAAAATGATTGAAAATGAAAAATAAAAAAAGAAAAATGAGAAAAGAAAAAAGAAAAATTAAAAATGAAAAATGAAAAATGAAAAATAATAAATAAAAACAAGTAAGAAAATTATAGTCGGTCTAGACCGACTATACGATACCCTATACCATGCGTTTAGAAACCCTATCTCTTAGGCCCAACTAACTGGACATTGAAAATAAGCAAAAACCAAATTTGAGTGGGATTTTTATTAATTTTTTTGGCTGCAGATATGAAAAAGTTCATATCGGATGCTATATATATAAAGGGACTAGGTCCAAAAATGGACCGATCCTGATCATGTTTGGTAAAGTCTCTTGTATTTTGCAAAAATATATACAAACAAAATTTGAGAAGAATCAGTGCAATATTTTTGTTTTTCAATATATTTAAGTGAGATCGGGAAGCAGCTGTATATGGGGTCAAAGGGATCATTTTTGGACTACTCATTAGTGGATGTAATGAACGCATACAAACCCAATTTGAGGAAGATCTATATGACAATTTGGATCTTATGGAAATTTATGTCGATTTCATACGGGTAATTTGTATGGTGGCTAGGTCTGAACATGGACCGATTCTCACCAATTTCAATAGCGTTCATCCCATGGCCGATAAAAGCTTATATACCAAATTTCATCAAAATATATTCATATTTGCGACCTGCAATTTGATTACAAGCTTTACATGGACACACAGACGGACGGACGGACGGACGGACGGACGGACGGACGGACATTGTTAAATCAACTCAGAAAGTGATTCTGATTCGATCGGTATAATTAAATATGGGTCTAGGTCAAATATTTTTGGTTGTTACAAACAGCAGCACAAAGTCATTATACCCAAACCACATAGTGGTATAGGGTATAAAAATGAAATATAAAAAATAAAAATGAAAAATAAGAAATGCAAAAAAGAAATAAAAAATGAAAAATTAAAAACGAAAAATGAAAAAAGAAAAATGAAAAATGAAAAATTAACAAGTAAGAAAATTATAGTCGGTCTAGACCGACTATACGATACCCTATACCATGCGTTTAGAAACCCTATCTCTTGGGCCCAACTAACTGGACATTGAAAATAAGCAAAAACCAAATTTGAGTGGGATTTTTATTAATTTTTTTGGCTGCAGATATGAAAAAGTTCATATCGGATGCTATATCTATAAAGGGACTAGGTCCGAAAATGGACCGATCCTGATCATGTTTGGTAAAGTCTCTTGTATTTTGCAAAAATATATACAAACAAAATTTGAGAAGAATCAGTGCAATATTTTTGTTTTTAATATATTTAAGTGAAGATCGGGAAGCAGCTCTATATGGGGTCAAAGGGAGCATTTTTGGAATACTCATTAGTGGATGTAATGAAGGCATACAAACCCAATTTGAGTAAGATCTATATGACAATTTGGATCTTATGGCAATTTATGTCGATTTCATATGGGTAATTTGTATAGGGGCTAGGTCTGAACATGGACCGATTCTCACCAATTTCAATAGCGTTCATCCAATGGCTGATAAAAGCTTATATACCAAATTTCATCAAAATATATTCATATTTGCGACCTGCAGTTTGATTACAAGCTTTACATGGACACACAGACGGACGGACGGACGGACGGACGGACGGACGGACGGACATTGTTAAATCAACTCAGAAAGTGATTCTGATTCGATCGGTATAATTAAAGATGGGTCTAGGTCAAATATTTTTGGTTGTTACAAACAGCAGCACAAAGTCATTATACCCAAACCACATAGTGGTATAGGGTATAAAAATGAAAAATAAAAAATGAAAGATCAAAAATAAAAAATTAAATATAAAAAATTAAAAATGAAAAATTTAAAATAAAAAATGAAAAACGAAAAACGAAAAATTAAAAATGAAAAATACGAAATGAAAAATAAAAAATGAAAAATGAAAATTGAAATATAAAAAATGAAATATAAAAAATAAAAATGAAAAATAAGAAATGAAAAAAAGAAATAAAAAATGAAAAATTAAAAACGAAAAATGAAAAAAGAAAAATAAAAAATGAAAAATTAAAAATGAAAAATAAAAAATGAAAGATGAAAAATAAAAAATAAAAATTAAATATAAAAAATAAAAAATGAAAAATGAAAAATGAAAAATGAAAAATGAAAAATAAGAAATAAAAAATTAAAAATTAAAAATGAAAAATTTAAAATAAAAAATGAAAAACGAAAAACGCAAAATTAAAAATGAAAAATAAGAAATGAAAAATAAAAAATGAAAAATGAAAAAGAAAAAATGAAAAATAAAAAAATAAAAAATGAAAAATAAAAAAAAAATGGAAAATTTTATAAATTAGCTTGTAAGTCCCGTAATTTTTATTTTTTTCTCCTACGTTCTTTTTTCTCAGAGTATGTAGCTTGATATATTGTGCAATCCTAATTGCAAATATTTTATTGTAAATATTGATAGAGATCATTTGAGAGCTAATCGTCTTTGATTGCACATGTAAAATTTTGTTTCTGCAAAAAGTGAGTTTGCAAATAATCAAAAAAAAAAAAAATTAAGTAATACGGATATTTAAAAGTTTAAATTCAAATACTAAAATGTATTGTATAAAGGTAAGAAAATTAGAAAAAAAAATTTAAAAAAATACTTTTTGATGGTGGTCAGTGATTTTTCAAACCCAATTTGCCTATAGGCAACATTTCATCACGGCTAAACCAGGATACATAGGACTTTGAAATTGATATCAATTAATATTTAGGTCTAAACTAACAAATACATAAACTTGAAAATGTTTAACCACGCCCATATTATTTCGGGCATGAAAGGGTTAAAAATGAGAAATGAATAATAAAAAATTAAAAACAAAAAATGAAAAATGAAAAATTAGATATGAAAAATGAAAAATTAAAAATAAAAAATAAAAAATGAAAAATGAAAAATGAAAAATGAAAAATGAAAAATGAAAAATGAAAAATGAAAATTAAAAAATAAAAGATAAAAATTAAAAAATAAAAAATGAAAACTGAAAAACGAAAAATGAAAAATCAAAAATGAAAAACGATATATGAAAAACTAAAAATTAACCAGTTGAAATAATAAGTAATAAGAAATATTTTTATATTAGCAGAGCCCCAGCAGTTGTTTGCTATAAGTGATACATAGTGGGACTTTCTGTTTGATTTTAAAAAAGTGCCATAAAAAATATTTAATTACTAGATGTTTACGCATCTCCCCTGTGATCGGACTCACAACATTTTTATTAACTTGTCTTTCAGAATCTGATAGACATTAAAGAAAAACTTTTAAATGTATTTAATAGGATATATTATATTGCTTAAAGTTTATAATCTGAGAGATGTTCAAAAAAAAAAACAAGTATATTGAGTCCGATCACAGGGGAGATATGTGAACATCTAGTAATTTAAGATTTTTTTCAAGTTGGAAATACTTATTCTTTAGGCATATTTTTTTCAATTTGGAGTTGTTATGCATTCAGCCTAGTTTAATTACCTGTTATACTTGTATATTGTAATATTTGTGACTGTGTTATACTTTTTGATGTGTAAACATCTATACGCGCAGGGGGGTAAATTTCTATTTCACAATACAATCACAAAAACAGCGTAACTCATATCGGTGTGAGCTGAAGCAGATAACGCTGTGTGACTTATGATTGTATTGGTGAAAAAATTATGATATAAAATTGTTTTTTTATGCAACTTTTTTAAAAGCGTCATCTATGTATCACTTATATACGTTTATATTAGGATATTTTTAACGTTTTACAGGAAACGGTTGTTGAATTAGCTGAAACAGTTTTTGCTATAAGTGAAACATAGATGTCGCTTTCTGTTTGATTTTAAAAAAATACCATAAAAAAATCTTTAATTACTAGATGTTTACACATCTTCCCTGTGATCGGACTCACATGCTTTTTTTATTGTTGAATTAGTTGTTATTCTTCGATATTATTATATTTGTATAGTTTTATTCTTGAGGGTTGTTGAATTTGCTGCAAAATTTTATTGCACCAACACACTCATCACTCTGTTTTTGTGATTGTGTTGTAAAATGGGGTTTTAACCCCCCCTGAGCGTATAGATGTTTGCAGATCAAAAACTTTAAATTACGAAAATTTGGAAATGTTTTCAAATGAAAAATCTTGTATTATTTACATTTTTCTATATGTTAAAATATAGAGTTCTAAATGGAAAAGTTGCTTACATCTAAAGTGTTACAAAAAAAAAATTATGAAAATCTGATAAATTTTATTTGTATTAAAATCAGGGAACTTTTTTAAAAAAATTTACTCTTTGTTATAAAATTTCTTTCATGTTTATTTCGGGATAACATTAAAAAAAGAGTGGAAATAATAGCATAACGTTACATACAGCAAATGCTACAAACACAACGACCGCATAAACAGAAAGTACAGTTGTGACACAAAAATTTAAAAATTTAAAATAACAAAAATAAGAACAACATAGAAAAATTATTATTTTTCTAGAGATTTTCGCCACATATTGAACTCATTCTATTGATTTTAAATACCAGCCTGCTCAGGCAGTCAATGAATCTTTTTCACTAAAAATGAGTAACGCAGCTGACCTATTGAGAGCTTGATCACGATATCCACAGACGGACAGACTGACATTGCTTATGAACTCCGCTTTTTAAAAGTGATATTCAGCTTTCTTTCTAATTCTAATTAATTAAAACGTGGGCGCATAATAATTTTTACACTCTTTCTTTTAACTCATGCTCTCTGTCTGTCTGCCTGTCTGTCTGCCATGGGCAACCCCATTCCCCCTCATTCAATTGATCTGAATCTTGGTCACGCACAGTCACGGTGTGACTTGAAACCCATTTCTCCTTATCCGATCGATCTGAAACTTGGTCGATAGACTTGCTGAGAAAAAAGATTAACTTTGACATAGTAACGCACAGTCGCGCAGAGTAACGCACAGTCACGGAGGGATTAAAACCTCACTTCCCCTCATCTGATCGATCTGAAACTTTTTCCACAGACTTCTTGTGACCAAAGAATAATTTTAAGATAGACACACACAGTCACGTATAATCACGCACAGTCACGGAGGATTAAAACCCATTTCCCCACAACCAATCAATCTGAAACTTAGTCCACACACTAGCTGTTACCAAATATTAACTTAAAGATAGTCACGCATAGTCACGCAATAATGAATACTAGCAGATTCCAGCGCTCGAAATTCGAGTGCAAATTCTAGGAAATTTTATTTTTTTTATTACATAAAGACCCTAAAGGTAAGCTTATCAATTATAGCCAATTCACAAATCAACACAAAAAAACAAACTAATTTTTATTATTTATGTATGTGTTAGTAGCAACTTTAAATGCATATTACTCAAAATAAAGGAAAAAATTAAAAAATCTGTAAATCTGCAAAACGGATAAAAAGAAATACCTTTCAAATAATATGCATTTGGTCAAAATCGGGATAAAAGGGTAGAACAAAACATCGGTCACAAGAAATCGCCTAACCTATTAATATTTATTGTAGATATGAATAATGAATATTCGCCAAGCAATAAATATTCTAAAGAATGGAACTACTTATTAGAGAACAACAAAAACTTAATGTACTGGCATGTGGACCATTAAACTATTAGACCCTAAAAAATTGTCAGATTTCTGTTAACTGTAAATACCAATTAATAAAAAAAATATATTTTCATTAATGTTATAATCAGTTATACTTAATCAGCATGCAAATTAGTTATATTCCACTTGTTTATCAATACCTTTATAAAGTGAAAGGCTCATTCTCATTTATTAAATAGTAATATAAATGTTTTCCAACAATGAACTTATTTCATTCATTCGTGCTTAAAAAAAAATTACATAATGAACTCATTCATAAAAGTGAATTATGAATTATTTAAAATTCTAACGAAGCATCGCAGAAATTTGCATGTCTACATGACTTAACTGGCGTTTTATAATTTTAAAAAATTAAATGGTTTTTAGCACTCAAAGATTAAGTAATAGTTTGAGATTTAATAAATTGATTAAAAAGTAATTGTAAAATTTAATTTTCTGTGAATTCCCATAATAAATTTCGAATTTTTAATTCCTTCACAGATTCTTGAAAATTACTCACGACTCTGTATCGAATTTGAAAGCTTTATGGTCAAGTAGATACAACTAACAATTAAATGATGTTTGATAAATTAAAATAAAAAAAAAATATTTATAATTTTACATTTTAATGAATAACAATTAATTTTTTTTTCTCAAACATATGGCACAATTATAACAATTTCTTATAGAACACACCGATATCTTTATTGTTATAGCAGTAACTTAGCAACAAGATTTCACGAAAAAAAAACAGGTGTTATTAAATTCTTAATTCAGACTTGGAAAGTATATCAGTAAGATAATCGCTTACAGAATTTACGTCAATAAGTGGTATTTGAAAACAATTGTATTACGTATAATTTTTTTCTTTATGCCACAGAATAATTCATAGAGTCTGAGACTATGTGTCTATAGAAAAATAAGCGTTACTGTGTTACTGTAATTTCTCTGGGGAACATAGGGTCACTAGTTGAGTGACACTGTTGGTAAAACTATCAAAATCCAATAAAAAAAAAAAAAATCACAGAAACTGATTCCCATCTTCATAGAAATATTTCAGGTTCCCAGAATCTCAATAATTTTCTATAAAAAATTTTATTAGAAACGAATCCTTTATTTTTTTTTATCATTTTCTTCAAAATAATTTTCAGAATTTGATACATTAATTTTTATTAAAAAGAAATTGGGATCTATAGAAAATAGCCAAAATTGGAGGCTTTGTAATTATATAAAAAAATTTTTGAGTTTTATCTCTAGAAAAATTGTCTCCGAAGATGAGATACTATTGTCTAAGAAAGTGAGACTGAACTGTAAAAATCTTAGGCCAAGAGCTCGAATATTTTCATTTCTAAAAATGAACAGAAATTTCTATAGAAAATTTTTCAGAATTTTGTATAGAAAAATTGGTAGAATTTCCTTTAAAAAAATTATTACAATTTCTTTTACAAAAATTAACAGAAATTTCTTTAGAAAAGTTATCAGAATTTTTTATAACAAAATTAACAGAATTTTGTATAGAAAAATTGTCAGAATTTTCAATAGAAAAATAATCAAAATTTTCTTTATAAAAATTATCAGAATTTTTTATGAAAAAATTATCAGAATTATCTGCAGAAACAATTTTAGCATTTTCTATTAAAAAGTTATATAAATTTTCTGTAGAAAAATTGTCAGAATATTTTATTAACATATTATAACATTTTTTTGTAGAAAAATTATCAGAATCCGTAAAAAAATATCAAAATTTTATATAGAAAAATTATCAGAATTTTATATAGAAAATAATCACAATTTTCTATAGAGAAATTATCAAGGTTTTCTTTTGAAAAATTTTCAGAATTTTCTATTAAAAATTTATCAAAATTTTCTATAGAAAAATTATCAAAATTTAAAAGAAAAATTATTAGAATTTTTAATAGCAAAATTATCACAATTTCCTTTATAAAAATTAACAGAAATTTCTATAGAAAATTAATCAGAATTTTTTATAGAAAAATTATCATCATTTTATATAGAAAAATTGTCGGAATTTCCTATAGAAAATTTACCTCGATTTTCTATAGAAAAATTATCAGAGTTTTCTTTAGAAAAATTATCAGAATTCACTCTACAAAAATTAACAGAAAAGTTATCAGAATTTTTTATACAAAAATTATTAGAATTTTGTATAGAAAAATTGTCAGGATTTCCTTTACAAAAATTAACAGAAAGTTCTGTAGGAAAGTTATCAGAATTTTTTATAAAAAAATTAACAGAATTTTGTATAGAAAAATTGTCACAAGTTTCTATAAACAAAATAATTAGAGTTTTCTATGGAAAATTATCTAAATTTTTTATAGAAAAATTATCAGAATACTTTTATAAATATTTTCAGAATTTCCTCTATAAAAATTAACAGAAATTTCTATAGAAAATTTTTCAGAATTTTGTATAGAAAAATTGGTAGAATTTCCTTTAAAAAAATTATTACAATTTCTTTTACAAAAATTAACAGAAATTTCTTTAGAAAAGTTATCAGAATTTTTTATAACAAAATTAACAGAATTTTGTATAGAAAAATTGTCAGAATTTTCAATAGAAAAATAATCAAAATTTTCTTTATAAAAATTATCAGAATTTTTTATGAAAAAATTATCAGAATTATCTGCAGAAACAATTTTAGAATTTTCTATTAAAAAGTTATATAAATTTTCTGTAGAAAAATTGTCAGAATATTTTATTAACATATTATAACATTTTTTTGTAGAAAAATTATCAGAATCCGTAAAAAAATATCAAAATTTTATATAGAAAAATTATCAGAATTTTATATAGAAAATAATCACAATTTTCTATAGAGAAATTATCAAGGTTTTCTTTTGGATATTTTTCAGAATTTTCTATTAAAAATTTATCAAAATTTTCTATAGAAAAATTATCAAAATTTAAAAGAAAAATTATTAGAATTTTTAATAGAAAAATTATCACAATTTTGTACAGAAAAATTGTCACAATTTCCTTTACAAAAATTAACAGAAAGTTCTGTAGGAAAGTTATCAGAATTTTTTATAAAAAAATTAACAGAATTTTGTATAGAAAAATTGTCAGAATTTTCTATAAAAAAAATAATCAGAATTTTCTATGGAAAATTATCTAAATTTTTTATAGAAAAATTATCGGAATACTTTTATAAAAATTTTCAGAATTTCCTCTATAAAAATTAACAGAAATTTCTATAGAAAAGTTTTCAGAATTTTGTATAGTAAAATTTGTAGAATTTCCTTTAGAAAAATTATCAGAATTTCCTTTACAAAAATTAACATAAAGTTCTGTAGAAAAGTTATCAGAATTTTTTATAAAAAAATTAACAGAATTTTGTATAGAAAAATTGTCAGAATTTTCTATAGAAAAATAGTCAGAATTTTCTATATAAAAATTATCGGAATTATCTGCAGAATAATTTTTAGAATTTTATATTAAAAAGTTATATAAATTTACTGTAGAAAAATTATCAGAATTTTTAATATGAAAATGATCGGAGTTTTTTATAGAAAAATTACCAGAATTTTGTACAGAAAAATTGTCATAACTTCCTTTACAAAAATTAACAGAAATTTCTATAGAAAAGTTATCAGAATTTTTTAAAAAACAATTATCAGAATTTTGTATAGAAAAATTGTCAGAATTTTCTATAAAAAATTATCAAGATTTTCTATAGAAAATTATCAGAACTTTCTATAAAAAAGTTATCAGAATTTTTTTAGAAAAATTATTATAACTCTTTATAGAAGAAAATATTTGAATTTTTTTTTGAAAAATTTTCGGAATTCTTTATACAAAAATTATCAGAACTATCCGAAAATTATCATCACTTTTTATAAATAAATAATCAAAATTTTTTTTTTAAAAAATTTTCAGAATATTTTTAGAAAAATTATCAGAATTTTGTATAGAAAAATTATAAGAATTTTCTTTAGAATTTAATTTTGAAAAATTATCAGAAGTTTCGATATAAAAATTATCAGATTTTTTTTGTAGAAAAATTATCACGTCTTTTTTATAAATAAATTATCAAAATTGTGTATAAAAAAATTATCAGAATTTTGTATTGAATAATTATAAGAATTTTCTATAGAAAAATTATTACGATTTTCAATAGAAAATTATCAGAATTATATTTAGAAAAGTTATCAGAAGTTTCTATAGAAAAGTTATCAGAATTTTTTATAGAAAAATTATCATAACTTTTTATAAGAAAGTGAAAAATTTTCTGAGTTTTCTTTAGAAAAATTATTACAATTCTCTATAGAAAAATTATTACGATTTTCTCTAGAAAAATCAATAAGAATTAATAGAATTTTCTGTAGAAATTCGATGTAGAAAAATTAACATCTTTCAATAGAAAAATTTTCAGAAATTTTTGAAAGAAAATGTAAATTTTTTTTATTCTATGCAAAAGTTATCGGCAAATTTTATATTCCCTATAGGAAAGTAATCAGAAAACTTAAAAATTATTATAAAATTTTATTTTTCTATAGAAAATTTATCTGAAAAAATTATTCTTCTATAAAAAAGTTATTAAAAAATATAATAGTTTATGGCAAAATTTGTGGAATCGCAGACATTATTTATATTGTATCTATAATATTAATAGGCTAGGCAATTTCTTGTGACCGATGTTTTGTTCTACCTTTTTATCCCGATTTTGGCCAAACGTATATTATTTGAAAGGTATTTATTATTAGCCGCTTTGCAGATTTACAGATTTTTAAATTTTTTCCTTTATTTTGAGTAAATTTCATTTAAAGTTGCTACTAACACATACATAAAATTATACAATGCTATATGTGTGTTTATTAAATTTGTTAATGTGTTTGTAATAAAAATGAGTTTGTTTTTTGTGTTGATTTTTGAATTGGCTGTAATTGATTAGAATACTTTTAGGGTCTTTATTTAATGAAAAAATAAAATTTCCTAGAATTTCGAGGGCTGGAATCTTCTAGTTTCTATAGATAGTTTTCACAATTTGAAATTTTCACATTATCACAATTTTCTAAAAATTTTACGTTATCAAAGAATTTTATTTTTTTATAAAAAATTTGAATATTTTTTTTTAAATATTTAATGAAAAAATAAAATTTCCTAGAATTTCGAGGGCTGGAATCTTCTAGTTTCTATAGATAGTTTTCACAATTTGAAATTTTCACATTATCACAATTTTCTAAAAATTTTACCTTATCAAAGAATTTAATTTTTTTTTATAAAAAATTTGAATATTTTTTTTTAAATATCAGGAAATTTTTATATTAACTATAGAAAAACTATTTAAAATTTATTTTGTTATTAAAAAATTATTAGAAATTTTGTATTTTATTCTTTGGAGAGATAATCAGGAAGATTTTATTTTACCATAGAAAAATTAAGTGTTAAATTAATTTTCCTATATTAGAATTATCAGAACAGTTTTTATTTCTCCAGAAAAATTATTAAAAAAGTGTATTTTTTTATGTAAAAATTATCAGAAAATTTTTAGTTTTCTGTAGAAAAATTGTCAAAAACTATAAGAAAATTATGAGAAACTTTTTAATTTTCCCTATAGAAAATGTATCATTAACTTTTAAAAATTTTCAGAACTTATAGAAAAAGTTTTCGAAACATTTTATTGTTTTCTATAGAAAATTTATTATAAACATTCTAAAATTTTTCTTTATTAAATTTGTCTGAAATTTTTTAAATTTTTTGTAGAAAAATTGTTGAAAACTATAGAAAAATATTAATTGTTATTAATTTATTGAGCTTGATGCCACTTTTGGAATTTTTGTTGTTGTTTTTTATTTATTCTGTGAATAAAAAAATAAAAAAGAACAACAAAAAACAACAACAAAAATTTCAAAATTGGCCTCAAGCTCAATAAATTAATAACAATTAATAACAACAAAAAGGTCGACGAAAACGCAAATATTTCTTACTATAGAAAAATAATTAAAATTTTTTTTAGTTTTTTCTATACAAAATTTATCATAAAATTTTTAAAATTTTTCTATAGATAAATTAATAGAATATTTTTTTAAGCTGGCAGATCGTAGCCCTCGAGATTCGAGGGCAGATTCTATGATATCTTATTTTTTTAATTAATACATGATTTTTATAAGACCCTAAGGTATGCTAATCAATTTTAGCCAATTCACAATTCAACACTTTTTATTGTTGCTAATGTCTGTGCCGAAAATTATTTTTCAATTCAACACTGGGCTTGTATAATTTTATGCACTTTACTCAAAAAGAATTTTAAAATGTTAAAATCTGTAAATCTGGTGGAGATCTAAAAAGAAATACCTTTCAAGTGTGGGATGTTTGCTCAAAATAGTACTAAAACTGACAAACATACATCGGTCACAAGTAATCGCCTTGCTTATTAATATTATAGGTTCTATAGAAAAATTTAAAAAAAATTGCTTTTTCTATCTATAGAAAAATATATGCATTTTTTTTAGATTTTCTATAGAATATGTATCATAAACTTTCCAAAATTTTTCTATAGATAGAATATATTTAATGTGACCTATATATGCTATTTTCCCATAGAAAAATAACAAGAAGCTTTAACATTTTATTTCTACGGAATAATCTTTGTAATTTGAAATGTTACTTTGATGAATTTCTAAAAATCGGAGACCTATAGAAATTATAAATCTTCACTGAATCTGAGACAATATTTTTCGATACAATATTAGACAAACTGTTACTGAACAACGAGTTATGTCCAGCGTAGAGAAGCCCATTTATAAGTTCTACACATGTATGTATGCAGTAGCGAGTATCTATTAGATTAAGATGTTTTTTATTTCCAATATAGAATTTATAAAAACTCGTAACTATAAATTAAAAAACATGTTACGAGTACTATGAATTTTAAATAAAAAAAAGTAGCACAAAAGTGCAGTTTAAATGCTCATGTTAATATTTAGTTCGAAGCAAAATATTTGTTGTCAATCAATTGTTATTTTTACACTCGTATAAATAATATCAAAACTATTTTAACCTAATTAATAAAAAAAAAAATCCCTTTAAATAAAAAATATTTTAAAAATTCAAATAAGAAAAGTAATTAAACAGATTAATTATACATAAATCAAAAGAGGTGGGTTGGTCTTCTGTATTCCGCTACACACACAGTATTTCTATTTTTTAATTGTTTTTTTTTTTTTTTGTCAATATTTTTAGTTTTAAAGTTAAATAAATATTTAATTAACTACAACGTATTGTTTTCGCGCATTGTAGTCATTGTTTAAACATTTACAAAATACTGAATTATTTACCTTTTTTTCTGTTAAAGTAGCTGCGGAGATTTCGCTCAAGATCTGATGAGATTAATTTATAATCAATTCAAATATTGATTTATTAATTTAATTGATTTTGTATTTGAATGGTAGCGTAAATAAATTTTAAAAAAAGTGCAAATGATTTTGTGTACTTTCTTTTTAATTCTATTTTAAGTGGGATGCAAAAAAAAAATATTAAAAAATAAATTGTTTTAGATAAAACAAACACAAGAAAAAAAAAACAAAATAGGAAATAAAGAAATTGTTGAAATTCGATATTCTTTTCATTAAAACTTCAGCTTTTTGCTTACAAATCAATGGAATTTTTTATAGAAATATCATCGTGATTTTAAAAATATATCTGCTAATATAGTTATTTATATTTTAAATCATTTAATCAACTAACCTTTATTAAAGCAGGTTACACTGCTTTTTATACCCTACAATACCATGTTGTCAGCGTTCTTTTGAGTTTATGCAGGAAATCGTGACGACCTTTATCGATCGCCTCAGATTATATTTTTCAATGCTATTAAAAAAAGAAAAAAACTTCAGGAAAGCAAATAGGCCATTTTATTCAACAAAATTGGAAAAAAAAAAGTTTATAATATATATTAAACTGTAAAAACGCTTGATATCGCGTTTGTTACATTCCAGATGTGGAAAATTTTGGCATCAAAACTCCATATAATAAAAACAGCAGCGTAATAATTAAAAAAAAATCGGCTCGAAAAAAATATAATATTATAACAAGCGCAAGTAATACGATGTCCGTCTGTCCGGCTGTGAAAATTACGATCATGCCTTCAATGGATCAGCTGCCTTACTCGTTTTTAGTGAAACTTATTCACTGACATCCTGAAAGGTTACTGTTTAAGATTTTAAAAATCTATCTAATAGGTCCCGAGATTTCAATAGAAATGTAAAAAACCCCTGAAGATATATGATTTTGTATAATGCTATTGTTATTGTTGTTATTTTTGCAGCCAGCTTTCCTTAATGCCTTTAAAAGTATCTGGAGGTATTATAAGAGCTTTCTCTACAAAAACTATCACAATTTTTTTATAGAAGAATTTAAAAATTTTCTAGAGAAAAATTTTAAAAATATTCTATCGACAAATTATCAAAATTTTCTATCGACAAAATATCAGAAGTTTCCACAAAAGTATTATAATTTTTAAAAGAAATATTATCAAAAATTATCAAGTTTTCTATAGGTCCAATTAATTAGATATAGAAAATAAGCATAAACCAAATTTAAGGGGCATTGTTATTCATTTTTTGGCCTTTGAGTATGAAAAAGGTCATATCGGATGCTATATTTATATGGGGACTACGTTGAAAAATGGCAAAAGCATACACAAACCAAATTTGAGAAATATCTGTGCAATATTTTTGTTTCTTTGATAGATTTAAGTGGAGGCTATGAGAATTGATCTATAGGATTTATTTTTGGAATAGTGATAAATGGATGTAATAAACATATACAACCCCAGTTTGACTGAGATCTATATAATAATGTAGATATTATGGCAATTCAAGTCGATCTCATAGGGATCATTTGTATGGGGATTCCACCAATTTATACAGAGTTCATCCTATGATCGATAGACGCTTACGTAGTAAGTTTCATCAAAATATGTTTATAATTGCGACCTGTTTGATTACAAGGTTTAAATGGACACACAGATGGACGGACGGACTCTGCTAAATCGGCTCAGAAAGGGATCTGAGTAGATCGGTATAATAAAATATGGGTCTAGGTCAAATATTTTTGGTAGTTACAAACATCAGCACAATGTCGTTATACCCTGATCACATAGTGGTATGGCTATAATTATCAACATTTTCTATAGAAAAATTAAAAAAATTATACAGCAAAATTTAATTTTACTGTATAAAAACTATAAGAAAATTTTATTTCTCTATAGCAAATTTATCAAAAAAAAAAATTATTTTTCTACAGAAAAATTATCAAAAAATATTTTTAGAAAAATTTTGAGAAATCTCAGACATTACTTCTATAATTTTTCGATAGTTAGTTTTAAGAATCTGAAATTTTATTATTCTTTACAAAAATTATCACAAATTTCTTTAAGTTTTATGTTATCTGAAAATTTTATTTTTATATAGAATGCGTGAATTTTTCTCTTCAGAAATATATCAGGAAATTTTTATTTTTTTCCATAAAAGCATTGTAATAAAATTTTCAAAAATTCTTTAGAGAAAAATTTAAAAATTTTCCAAAGAAAAATTTTAAAAAATTCACTTTTGAAAAATGTTTCTATAGAAAAATTATCAGAATGTTTTGCGGAAAAATTATCAGAATTTTCGGAATTATCGGAGTTTTCTATAGAAAAATTATCAAAAATTTTCTTTGGAAAAATTATTAGAAATTTTCATCGGAAAAATTATCAAAATTTTCTGTAGAAAAATTATAAAAATTGGCTTTAAAAAAATTACCAGAATTTTCTATAGAAAAATTATTATTTGTAAAGGAACAATTTTAAAAATTAAACACTTCAACACGAAAAAAAATTACGGGGTTCCGACAATTGATTCTGGTGGAGGAGACCAAAAAAAAATATACGTGTGTCGGCATTTTGAAAGATCACATCGGAATTTCATTTTAGAAGCGGTTAAAATTTCCCAGCTCTGGCCTGTTCTTGCAACATATCGGTATGTAAAACTATGTTGTCTTTACATCTGAGGTATAGGGTATGTTCATCAACTTTGTAGAAAATATTATGGCAAATATTTTTGTAGAACATATTAACCCTCTAACTCCCCCTCATAACGGCAATTTTTGGCTTTATTCGAACAAATCGTAAAAACACCCCGAAAAAGGGGAAGGGCGGGGCTGAAATGTTCAACAAAAATGTTCACCATAAAATTTTACTATATATGTCAGATCACTTTCAAATCACTTTCTTTTCCGCTCTTGGCAATTCGACACCATTATCGTACAATGTCCAACACAAATCTGTTATAAAAGATAAAATGCTCTTGCCGTTATTTCGTTCTTCTATAGGAAGACATACCTGATGAAAACGTTCACCATGTTCGTCAAATTCCGTTGACAACTGATTTTCACAAAAGTTCATATGTGAGTTCGAAAAGTGGATTTTTGTTGACATGAGGACCCCTAACTTTTCGAACACTTCTAGCATGGTGTTCGTGTATGTTTGAGCAGAAGGAGATCGACATTTGCCAAGAACATTTGATATAACGTCTTTAATGCTTTTCCATGTACTCAGTTCATTTGGGGAGAGAATACGATCGAATTCAGCATTTTAAATGAGCTTCCGTATATCAGGCCCAACAAAAACACCTGTTGGATTGAAGACAAAACAAACGCATTTTCAAAATGTAACCAAATTTTTTTTACTACAAGCTGTATCATACCTTCTTTAATCATAGCAAAAGCAGTCAATTTTTTCCAAACAGTCAGCCATTTTTATTCTTACAAATTCCCTTGTGGTACAAAAAAAAAACACAAAAAAGATCAAACTCCCTCGCTTCAATTTTGAGTGGGAAAAACATGATAACAAGAAAATGAAGAAGAAGATAGGCAACAAAACTAAGGGCATAGTGACGTAGATACAAAAGTATTCGGTATTTGAGTGTCAAACCCTATCATCAGAGATGGGATGACCTACATACATATGTAAACAATAACTAAATTAACCCTTAATGGGCAATCTTGAATTTGATTGGTTTTTGGTGTTTGTGTTAAGTTTTGGGTTTTTGTGTGTTCTGACATATATAGTAAAATTTTATGGTGAACATTTTTGTTGAACATTTCATCCCCGCCCTTCCGCTTTTTCGGGGTATTTTTTACGATTTGTTAGAATAAAGCCAAAAAATGCCATTATGAGGCGGAGTTGGAGGGTTAATATGTTCTACAAATATTTGTGCCATAATATTTTTTACAAAGTTGCTGAACATACCCTATACCTCAGATGTAAACAAAACATAGTTTTATATACCGATATGCTGCAAGAACAGGCCATAGCTGGGAAACTTTAACCACTTCTAAAATAAAATTCCGATGTGATCTTTCAAAACGCCGACACACGTATATTTTTTTTTTTTTTGGTCTCCTCCACCTGAATCAATCGTCGGAACCCCGTAATTTTGGAAAAAGTTTGAAATTGTTGTTATCAGAAATTTTTTTAAGGAAAAATTTTAAAAATATTCTATAAAAAAAAATTATCAAAATTTTCCATAGAAAAGCTATTGAATTTTGTGTAGAACGTTTATCTTAATGCTGTACGCTCTGAAAAATTGAAGTAATTTTCTATAGAAAAAAATCAGAGAAATCGTTTTATTCTATAGAAATTTTAACAACAAAAATTTTTTTTCTATAGCAAAATATCACCTTTTAGATAAACTTTCCAGCGAGCCAAGCCTGGACACCATGGAAAAATATTTTTGTTCTGCTTTTGATATCTTAATATAAATCCAATCAAAAACCAAATAAGTTTTTTTTTATTATTTCATTTTCGTTTTTGATAAAAGAAATTAGTTTATAACAGTGTACGATTTTGGCCTGGAGTAACTCTATAACGCCATTAACAAGTTGTGTTCGCTTATGCTTAATGTCTGAATTTTCCACATATTTATATTATAAAGATATGTTATTCATTTATTTATACTAGCAGATTCCAGCCCTCGAAATTCGAGTGCAACTTCTAGGAAATTTTATTTTTTCATTAAATAAAGACCCTAAAGGTATGCTAATCAATTATAACCAATTCACAAATCAACGCAAACAACAAATTCACAATTCACAAATCAACGCAAAAAACAAACTAATTTTTATTACAACCAGCATTGTATAATTTTATGTTTGTGTTAGTAGCAACTTTAAATGCAATTTACTCAAAATAAAGGAAAAAATTTAAAAATCTGTAAGTCTACAAAATGGCTAAAAGGAAATACCTTTCAAATAATATACGTTTGGTTAAAATCAGATAAAACGGTAGAACAAAATATCGGTCACAAGAAATCGCCTAGCCTATTAATATTATAGATTTCTAGCCGTATGCAAAAAAAAAATTAAAGTACTTCAAGTAGACTTTATAAACAAATTTTGTATGAAAAACATACAGTAAAGTCTACTTGAAGTACACTTTAAATTTTTTTGCATACGGCCCGATATCTCCGTATATACGTATGGTTTTGATTAGATCAAATCTAGAATAAATCCCGAATAATAGCTTTATCAAATCTGCAAGCAAATAATTTTAATTACATATGCTTGTATTTAATAACTCGTAAAGCCCTCCCCACCAATATATAATGTTATGACGATCCGAAAATATATTTTGTAGGGCATATACTGAATTTAATATTCTTACTTTATTATATTGTCATGAAATCATAGAGTTTCTCTATCTCATGTTGCCTAGTAACTAACTAACTAACTACTGGTAAACACCCTTAAATATATATAATCTGGTAATAAAGTGTAATTAAAAATTAAATTCACTATTATGAACCACCATTTATGCATTGCACCTAGCAGAATGTGGTCTAATTAATATTTATAAATGAAACTGGAAGTAGAAGTAGAAGAAAACAAATACAAAATACACCTGTTAAAAAAATTAAATCATAAGCAAGTGTCAAATGCCACAGCAATCTGTATTAGATGTTGGGACATTTAGACTAAAGCCAAAAAACAAAAATTATTATATTATATTATTTAAAAATGAAACTTATTTGAGATGTAATTTTAAAGGAAACATACTTAAACACAAAAAAATACATATAAAATGTTATAAAGCATAAAAAAAAATTATTAAAAGTTTAGTGAATAGTCTAAAAGTGCTATCAGTTAGATTTATTTGCTAAAATATTATTAAAAACATTATCTAAGAATTTATGAAAAAAATTCATTTTGCATTGTACTAACTAGTATAATTTATTAAAATGGTTTTAAAACCTTAATCTAGTTGAATAAAACAAAATGCACATATTTATTAGATTGGAATATTTTAAACATGAGAAAACATGTCATAATCATAGAACAAGCACAACAAATGTTTTCAAATGAAATTGCAACAGATGTCAAGAAATGTGCACACTTTTCCATGTGTTTGCTCTACAATATTAATTAAAGTATCAATTATCATTTAATAAATTTAATTATTAACAACAAAATTGGTAAAAGATTTGCAGTGTTATTTATTAAATGCTGACTGCCTATTTTATGTTATTTTGAAAAATTGCATGTAATTAATTTAGAAAAAAATTATAACAATTATTTTAATTAATAAGTAATTTGTTAAAAGATTTAAAGTGTTGGATGGAAGAAAGAGTGGTTCATATGTTTTTTAGAAAAACTTAAGAATGTGAACTGCACATTGTTGTAAATGCTACGATCAGCCGATAGAGAGATAAGCCGTAATATGTATTTAAGTAAATTGTTAAATTGTGGCCTAAAAGTGAGGTATGCTCAACTCACGACTTTAATATATTTGGCTGATTAAAAGTACCACAAATTCTAAAAAAAAGTTTTTTGTTTAGTTCCATTTGTGAAGCCTTTTAAATTAATTTTGTTTTAAAATCTTTATTATTAAATTTTGAATTTTGCGTCAAATTCATGATCTTATTAAAAATGTTTTTTTTTTTAAATTGTTGTCACAATTGCTAAAATCTATTTTGTTTATTTTATTTTTTATAATTTTTTTATAATTAATTTTTGTTTCAAAATCTTAAATTTTAAAACTGAAAATAATAAATTATTAATTTTTTTGTAAACATTTTTAAAACATCTTTAAATTTATTTTTAATAAAAATTTTTAATTAATTTTTGTTTAAAAATTTTGATTATCAAACTTGGAAACTGATGCCAACTTCTTTACTAAAGTATTCCTTTTAACGTATGTCTGTCTGTCTGTCTGTCGTGGGCGAACCCCATTCCCCCTTATCCAATTGATCTGTTGTGTCTTGTTGTGACTACAGATTAATTTTGGGGTAGTCACGCACAATCACGGAGTGATCTAAATGTCATTTCCCTCATCCGATCGATCTGAATCTTGGTCCATACACTTTCTGTGAGAAAAAGATTGACTTTGACTTAGTCACGCACAGTCACGCATGGTCACACTCAGTCACGTAGTGATCTAAAACCCATCTTCCCTTATCCGAAAGATCTGCAACTTGGTTCATACACTTGCTGTGAAGAAAAGATTAAGTTTGACATAGTCGCGCACAGTCACACACAGCCAACGATTAATTTTAAAATAGTGACACAAAGTCACGCACAGTCACGGAGATATTTAAAACTCATATCCACAAGGAAAGAAGAGTTTTAATAAAAACTTTGTTTTTAAGGGTTAGATTATTTTATTAAAGATAATGCATATTTCTTAAATTTACTATTAGAATTCATAGAAACAACTTACATATATGTTTCAATATTATTTTTGATATACATATAAAAAAATATTTATTTTAAGGTTGTAAATATTCCTTAAAATAATTTCTTATATTTTTTGTTTATTTCGTGTAAATTTTTTATCTTTAAATCTGATATCACAAACTATTTAAAAAGAAGAAAATTGTGAATGGTTTTTGACTTAAATTTTTTGAAAATTTTTTTATATAAACTTGATTAATTAGAAAAAAAATCAGTAATTTAATTTTAATTTAATTCAATTTCATTTCATTTTATTTCATTTCATTTCATTTCATTTCATTTCATTTCATTTCATTTCATTTCATTTCATTTCATTTCATTTCACTTCATTCCATTTCATTTCATTTCATTTCATTTCATTTCATTTCATTTCATTTCATTTCATTTCATTTCATTTCATTTCATTTCATTTCATTTCATTTCATTTCATTTCATTTCATTTCATTTCATTTCATTTCATTTCATTTCATTTCATTTCATTTCATTTCATTTCATTTCATTTCATTTCATATCATTTCATTTCATTTCATTTCATTTCATTTCATTTCATTTCATTTCATTTCATTTCATTTCACTTCATTTCATTTCATTTCATTTCATTTCATTTCATTTCATTTCATTTCATTCATTTCATTCATTTCATTCATTTCATTCATTTCATTCATTTCATTCATTTTATTCATTTTATTCATTTCATTCATTTCATTCATTTCATTCATTTCATTCATTTCATTCATTACATTCATTTCACTCATTTCATTCATGGTTGAACCATTTTATTTATTTCAACAATTTCATTCATTTCATTTTATTGCATTTCATTCCATTTCATTCCATTTCATTCCATTTCATTCCATTTCATTCCATTTCATTCCATTTCATTCCATTTCATTCCATTTCATTCCATTTCATTCCATTTCATTCCATTTCATTCCATTTCATTCCATTTCATTTCATTTGATTTCATTTCATTTGATTTCATTTGACTTCATTTCATTTCATTTCATCTCATTTCGTTTCATTCATATCATTCATTTCATTCATTTCATTCACTTCAGTCATTTTATTCATTTCATTCATTTCATTCTTTGATTCATTTCATTCATTTCATTCATTTCATTCATTTCATTCATTTCATTCATTTCATTCATTTCATTCATTTCATTCATTTCATTCATGGTTGAACCATTTTATTTATTTCAACAATTTCATTAATTTCATTTTATTGCATTTCATTCCATTACATTCCATTACATTCCATTTCATTCCATTTCATTCCATTTCATTTCATTTGATTTGATTTCATTTCATTTCATTTCATTTCATTTCATTTCATTTCATTTCATTTCATTTCATTTCATTTCATTTCATTTCATTTGATTTGATTTCATTTCATTTAATTTCATTTCATTTCATTTCATTTCATTTCATTTCATTTCATTTCATTTCATTTCATTTCATTTCATTTCATTTCATTTCATTTCATTTCATTTCATTTCATTGCATTTCATTTCATTTCATTTCATTTCATTTCATTTCATTTCATTTCATTTCATTTCATTTCATTTCACTTCATTTCATTTCATTTCATTTCGTTTCATTCATTTCATTTCATTCATTTCATTCATTTCATTCATTTCATTCATTGCATTCATTTCATTCATTTCATTTATTTCATTCATTTCATTCATTTCATTCATTTCATTCATTTCATTCATTTCATTCATTTCTTTCATTTCATTCATTTCATTCATTTCATCACCTCATTCATTTTATTCATTTCATTCATTTCATTCATGGTTGAACCATTTTAATTATTTCAACAATTTCATTCATTTCATTTTATTGCATTTCATTCCATTTCAATTCTTTTTATTCCATTTCAGTCCATTTCCTTCCATTTCATTCCATTTCATCCCATTTCATTCCATTTCATTTCATTTGACTTAATTTCATTTCATTTCATTTGACTTCATTTCATTTCATTTCATTTCATTTCATTTCATTTCATTTCATTTCATTTCATTTCATTTCATTTCATTTCATTTCATTTCATTTCATTTCATTTCATTTCATTTCATTTCATTTCATTTCATTTCATTTCATTTCATTTCATTTCCTTTAAATTCATTTCATTTCATTTCATTTCTTTTCATTTCATCTCATTTCATTTCATTTCATTTCATTTCATTTCATTTCATTTCATTTCATTTCATTTCATTTCATTTCATTTCCTTTCATTTCATTTCATTTCATTTCATTTCATTTCATTTCATTTCATCTCATTTCATTTCATTATATTTCATTTCATTTCATTTCATTTTTTACATTTCATTACATTTCATTTCATTTTATTTCATTTCATTTCATTTCATTTTATTTCATTTCATTTCATTTCATTTCATTTCATTTCATTTCATTTCATTTCATTTCATTTCATTTCATTTCATTTCATATCATCTCATTTCATTTCATTTCATTTCATTTCATTTCATTTCATTTCATTTCATTTCATTTCATTTCCTTCCATTCCATTTCATTTCATTTCATTTCATTCCATTCCACTTCATTTCATTATTTAATCTAATTTAATTTAAATTTTTTTCATGGTAACCCATTACTTCCAAAAGAGTTTCAATCGCAATTTGCTGATATTTATTAAAAGTCAAACGAAAAGTATTTTTTTCTAACACAATACTCGTATGTTGGTTGACTTATACAACTTGGGTGTAGTCAATCCATGAATATTAATCAAAACAATTTTTATAAAATAAAGTCATTCTAACTTAAGGCTTCTTTCTTGCTAATTTTAACCTTGGTCGAAATTATAATTGTTTAAACAATTTAAGCATTTTCAAAACCATTTTATGCTGTTTACCAACGTGTAATGAAGATCATGACCAAAATTCTGAATAAATTAAGACATTGCTGCAATTGGCTAGCAATTAACCAGTGACAGCAATTAAAATGCATGTCAAAAAAAACAACAAAAGAAAAAACGAATACATATTCGAATATTACTAGCAAAAATATTCTTAAAATAATGGTCACAATTATCACCCAGTGACTGAGAAGAGTGAGCGTGCCAAAATACATTAAATGACAATTGTAAATCGCATAAACATATTGGCTGCATTCAATGTTAATAAAAAACCACATGTGTGACCACATAAACTTTTTGTGTATGTGTGCGTTTTTTTCCTTTGGAAAAATGTTAATAGAACCACAATTTTTATGTTATTGTCAAAGCCAATGTTGTTAAGAAAAAAAAGTGCGATCACATTAATTTATAATTAAAAAATAAATATATTTTATTTTTGTTTTAGTTTCAGTGTTTGAATATTATTAAATACATTTCCGGTTTATTAGCAAGTTTAAGTTCATTAAACCTCGAAACCTTGTAAACAATTATTATTTTAATTATTTTATTTTAATGTTTTTAATTATAAACAACAATTAATGGTAACAATTTTATTGAACATGAAAGATAACGCATACGATAAAAATAAACATGATTATATACATGTAATACATCATAATTTTATCTTTAAACAACGTAATTAAACAATATCAAAATTATACAAAAGAATTTTTTTTTTTTCATTATCTTTGCTTCTCTTTAGTATGTAAACAAACAAAAAATAATGTTCGTAGATCTATTTAATTTTGATAGATATTGGAAGAAGGGCTCTTAAATTATGGATTTTCATAAAAAAAAAATTAAAAATTGTAGCGCTAAGTCTTTTTAGCTGGGATGCTGGATGATGGAAGTGATCGTAAATAAATGGTTAAAAAAAGTTGAAAATTGCGGTTTTTAAGATTTTTTGAAGGATTTTTTTGTTACAAAAAATCATTTAGTGAAATTTTTCACTTAAAAAAAAAATTGTTTTTAAGTTTAAAAATTCAAGGAATTTTAAAGAAAATGCTGATTCACTTATATTTTAATTTAGTTTCCGTTTGCTCAAAACCAAATATATACATAAGTATATATATTTACATACATATATATATATATATAAATTAATTGTTTAAAAACAAAACAAAACAACAAAAAAATCTATTTAGAATTAACCTTGGCTTAAAAATAATACTACGAATACTTCTACTCCATATGATCGAACATTTTTACATTTATTTAAGTGGATTTAATATGACTTTAACTTGTTTTCTAAACAAACTGATAAGAATAAAAACTTTTTAATATAAGTTTTGTTTTTTGTTTTATTTATTTTAAATTAACATTATTTCTTGGCAATTCGTAGTGTCAGGGCTATTACAGTAGGTTAGCAAAGTAATACAGTATTTCTTATAAGTGCTTTAGTTGATTGTTGGTAACTGGCTGAAATATTCTTTTTGTTTAACTTTTAAAAATGTTTAGAGTTTATGAATATGGCCAGTGAGTTTTTTTTTTTTGTTTTTTTTGGACACGTAAGTTTCTTGGCTTACAGTTTTAATATATAATTCTTTTTGTATATGTAAAAACAACAAAAAACTAGACCGATTATACAATACCCTATACCATGACTTTCGACAGAGGATCTAGGTTCCATATTTGCTAAGGCTATAACTGGATATAAAAAAAATAAGCATAAACCACTGTTATTAATTTATGACTTAAAGATATGACTGGGTCAAAAAAAAAAAAAAGACCGATCATGAACATATTTAGTAAAGTCACTTCATTTTCAATTCAAATTGAAACCAAATTTGAAAAAACTCTATGGAATATTTTTGTTTTCTGATAGATTTATATGAATGACGAAAAGCAGCTTTATATGGGGATTATGATGGGTTTATTTGTGGATTACTGATTAGCGGGAAAAATAGACACCAAATTTTATGGATATATATGTATATATAATAATCTAGATCTTACTACCATTTTAATCTAGCTGATAGGGAGCTATGTCTTGACAAGCTCCGATTTTCACCAATTTCAATAGCGTTCGTTTTATGGTCCATAAAAGCTTTTATACAAAATATCATCATATATTCAAATATGCAGACAGACAGACGGACGGACAGACGGACATCGCTAAATCAACTCCTAAAGTGATTCTCAGTCGATCGGTGTAATAAAAAATGGGTCTAGGTTAAATGCGTTTTTTAGTTACAAACATCAGCATAAACTCATTACACCAGTGTTATACCCCATAAAATATGGTTTGAGTCATAGCCGGCTTTACGCCTGACTAAGTATTTATATCAAGTTTAAATATAGATTCGAACACACAAACATAGATTCACATAAAAGAATTACACTTATTAACTTAAATTTAAGGCGTAATCGAAACTTCTGGCTTTCAGTTTGATATCAAATGCTTAAACTATTTTCAATTACTATTATCAGTCACGTTTGACGTTAAATCCGTAAATTTCAATACAAACTATACAAAGGAATAAGGCCATGTCAAAGCTAACACCATTTTGTTCTTTTTTTTTTTTAAATTTCGTTACACTCGAGCCATTTGAAATTAGAGTGTAAATGAATACCACTGTGTTTATAATCGTTTATTCCGCAATCTCGTTTCCTTTTAAAAGGACTTCAAAATTTCAAAAGATTACATTTTTCAAAAAATATATTTAAAGCCTACGTTGAAGTCACTTTTTTCAGGA